>JAABKJ010014407.1:0-10114 GCA_011634705.1 Andricus grossulariae
ACCGTCATCTGTTTTCCACATGCGAGTGTCTCGCTTACTCTAATTCTTTTGCATTCACACTTCTTAAGGAGCGAGAAGGACAGATAACCTAAGTTTCGCCGGCCCTGAATATTTCAACCAAAAAAGATGAAATTTCTATTAAACGAGATGAAATTTAAAACCAAAAAGATGAATCCTTAACCCAGAAGATTAATTTTCTAGCAAAAAGAGGAACTGTCGACAAAATACATGAATTTTCAAACAAATAGTTCAATTTTAAACTAAAAAAGATGCATTTTTAACCAAAGATGAATAATTTAAATTTGCAAGAAGAAAGATATGTCTTGAAAAAAAAGAATTTTTAAGAACATAGTCCAATTTCCAACCACGCAAGAAAAAAAATTCATCAATTCATTTTCAGCTAAACGGTTGTATTTTTAACGAAAAGAAAAGATTATTTTAAACCAAGAAGATTAGTTGTCTACCAAGAAGACAAATTTTTAACTAAAGTAGATCACTGTTCAACCAAAAATGGAAAAGTTACATGTTCAGTTAAAAACTTTAATTGTCACTAAATGAAACTAATTTTCATCCAGAAAGTTCAAGTTTCAACCAAAGAGATGAATTTACAACTAAAATAATGAATCTTCAACTGGAATAGTTAAATTTTCAGTATTTCAATTTTCAACCAAAAAATATAAATTTTCAATGAATAATGTAATCATAGATCAATAGTGCGAATTTTCAACTAAATAGTTGAATCCTCAACCCAATAAGATTAATTTTCAACCAACCGGTTACATTTTTAACCAAAAAAGACGACATTTCTACTCAAACAGCTGACATTTGTAAACCAAAAAAATGAATTTAAAAAAAAAGAATTTAATTTTCAACCAAGAAAGAATTCAGTTAAAAAAAAAGGTTTTCTAACCAAAATGACAAATCAACCATAATGAATTAATTTACTTTCAACTGAGTAGTTGAATTTTCAACCAAAAAAGATGAATTCTCAACTAAAACAGATTATATATTAAGTCAATTACGAAAAAAAAAATCGAAGATGTTGAATTTCCGTGCCAAAAAGACGAATTTTCAATACAAAATTTAATTTTCAACCAAATAGTTGAATTTTTAACGAAAATAGTTGAATTCTCAAACAAAAAGTATTACTTTTCAACAAAATTATTGAATCTTCAAACAAAAGAATAAAATGATCAACCCAATAATAAAATGTATAACAGCAAGATAAATTCTCAACGAAAAAATTATAAATTTCTACTATTGGTAAGTTGTTAGTTGTTGATCAGTGCAGTAAATATATACGAAGATGTTAGTTTTTGATCTATTGATCTGTCTGTTAATGTCCATTTAACAGACAGATCAGTAGATCAAAAACTAACATCTTCGTATATATAAATTTTTACGTTTGTAAGGCTTACATTTTATTAACACATTTTTTCTTCTATATTTGATTTATTTAATGCTTCCATGTTTATTCAATTAAGAAAAAATGTATGTTTTTTCGCTGATTTTATGAAATCTTAGTAAGATTTTCTGAAGTGAGAGTGGTTTAGAGCAAATATTACGGTATCTTAAATGAGGCATTTAAAATTTCAAAAAAACGTCTTACATAATATTCTAGGCAAAATATTGGACTAATTATCCTGAATTTCAGGATGAAATACTTCGATTTGAAATATTAAATACGTTTAGGTTATGTAAACAAAGTAAACAATTTTTTTGAAAAATATTATTTTTATTTTTTACTTTACTTTTATTTATACATCAAATATAGTAGGGGAAACCTCCCTACAGTGGATAATGCGACCTACAGTGAATAATCATTAATTAAAAATCTTATATACGTAAAATAATTAACTTAATTAATTTAATAGTTAAGACATTATACGTGTTCATAAATTAAAATTATTTTTCTTTTACTCGTGCCCTTAATTAATGATTATCTACTGTAGGGAGGTTTCCCCTACTGTTGTATTTCTAATATCAAAAATGTTTTCCTTATATAAACACGGTGAATAATTTTAATTAAAAATTAACAAACGATATTGTTAGGTCATGGAAGTTCATGAAAGGTTCTTCAATAGGTCAACCGATGTGTATAGAATTCAAAAACGAATACATTATATACAGTGCTGTTTTATTTCCAATATTGAAAAAATTCCCTCATATAAACAAGTTAAAAATATATTTTTTAAATTTATAAATGGGTATTGGTAGATCATAAGAGGTCATAGAATGTTCTTCAATAGGTCATTCGACGCTTCTCGAAGAAGCGAGCAAGTCCATCAAAAATAGTATTGTTGTATTTCGAATATCAAAAAACTTTTTTTTATAAAAACGAGTTAATTCTTTTTCAAATTTCTAAACGCAAGCAAAAACTACTTCTAATTAGAAATCTTACATATTGAATGATGCCACAAAAATTATATTTGAAAATTTTCACCATTACAAACCTCCCTGTATGAGGAACCAATATTTTTGGTATATATTTTGGTGTTTTAAATTTCAGAAATTCAAGAATTTTGAGATTTTTTGAGTTAAAAAAAAGGATTATTGTAAGAATATTCCACAACCGGAAAAAACTGTTTTTTGTTTCACTGAACACAACTTGAAACAACTCTTATTGCTGGTTATTTTAAGTTGTGGAATTTCGAAATTTGTCATTTTTTTCGTTCTTTTCGGGGGGTTAATTTTATTACTTCTGCAATCTCGTGTTTTCCTATGCGATCTCTATAAAATCTCGAGCGATTTCTATAAAATTTCGTGTGATCCCATACAATTTTTACAATCCCTTGTAATCCAGCCTTACAAAATATAGGTCGCTAATGATTTTCCTACAATGAACTTTTTATAATTTTTTCGCGGTTCTAGAAAAATCATTATAGAAATAATGTTAAGATATTTAAAGCATTGATTCAAAAATATATAAACTAGAAAGAAATGAATTATTTACTTATTTGACGTAGGATTTCAAATTATTTTAAGGGATTTCACAAGATTCCACAGACTTTTGGGAATTTTTACAGAATTTCAGAAGAGTGAAAAAAATTCAAATACATCAATGGATTTCAAAGAATTTCAAGGAATTCCAGAGAATTTCCACGGATTTTCAGCGGCTTCGTCAGATTTCATAAAAATTTCACGGGATTTCAAATAATTCCAAACATATATATCTTAAAATTTAATATACAGATAGTAAAGTTTAATATCTCAGTATTTTTTTCAAAGTTTTTGATACCTGGATATTAAATTTTAATATCAAAATATTCCAGCTTAATATCTAGATCGTTGTCCTATAGTTAACAATCCAGATTTTGAATCTTAATATCAATTTTTCTCCGTGTGGGGGATTTTATGGAATTTCCAAACACTTAAACTAATTTCAGAGGATTTCATCGGCTTTCAAGATATTCCAAAATATTTCCATGGATTTCAAGGAATTTGGAAACATTTGAAGCTATTTTGGAAGATTTAAAAGATTTCCAACATTTCTCGGGATTCTAAGGGATTTTATTAAATATTTAAGGATTTCAAGGTATTTCAAGGTATTTTAAAGAATTTCACAAGATTTAAAGGATTTTAATAACTCTCCAAGGATGTCAAGGAATTTCAAAGATTTCTAGTAATTTATACAGATTGTTTAGGGAACTTTAATGAATAAGTTTAATTAAATTCATATTTTTGAAGGAATTCAAATGATTTATACTTAGTTTAATGCATTTTTACGATTTCCAAAGATTTCAAGAAATTCGAAGGAATTCCAAAGGATTTCGAGGGATTTTAAGGTATTTAAGGGATTTTACAAGATTGAAAGGATTTTATTAAATGTAAAATAACTCTAAGAATTTGAAGGGATTTTAAGGAATTTCAAAGGATTTCAAGGGATTTTAAGAAATTTCAAGATATAAAGATATAAAGGATTTTTTTATTCTCCAAGAACTTCAAGGTGTTTTAAGGAATTTCACAAGATTTAAAAGATTTTATTAATCTCTAAGGACTTCAAGGTATTTTAAGTATTTTTACAAGATTTTAAATAATTTATTAAAATTTCCAAGGATTTCAAGGGATTTTAGGGTAATTTAAGGAATTTCATAAGATTTAAAGTATTCTATCAAATCTCCAAGGATTTAAAAGAATTTTAAGGAATTTCAAACGATTGCACAGGATTTAAAGAAATTTTACAAGATTTAAAGTATTTTATTAAATCTCCAAGGATTTCAAAGGATTTTTGGGTATTTTAAGGAATTTCACAAGACATAAAGTATTTGATTAAATCCCCAAGGGTTTTAAGGGATTTTAAGGAAATTCAAAGGATTGCAAGGGATTTTAAGGAATTTCACAAGATTTAAAGGATTTTTTTATATCTCCAAGGATTTCAAGGGATTTTGAGGAATTTCAAAGTATTTTAAGGAATTTCACAAGGTTTAAAGGATTTTCTAAATCTCCAAGTATTTCAAGTTATTTTAAGGAATTTCACAAGATTTAAAGTGTCTTATTAAATCTCCAAGGATTTCAAGGATTTTAGGGTATTTTAAGGAATTTCACAAGACTTAAAATATTTAATTAAATCCCAAAGGATTTTAAGGGATTTTAAGGAAATTCAAAAGATTGCAAGGGATTTTAAGGAATTTCAAAAGATTTAAAGGATTTTTTAAATCTCCAAGGATTTCAAGGGATTTTGAGGAATTTCAAAGTATTTTAAGGAATTTCACAAGATTTGATTTTCTAAATCTCCAAGTATTTCTAGATATTTTAAGGAATTTCACAAGATTTAAAGTATTTTATTAAATCTCCAAGGATTTCAAAGGATTTTAGGGTATTTTAAGGGATTTCACAAGCCTTAAAGTATTTGATTAAATCCCCAAGGATTTTAAGGAATTTAAGGAATTTCAAAGGATTGCAAGGGATTTTAAGGAATTACACAACATTTAAAGGATTTTATTAAATCTCTAAGGACTTCAAGGTACCTTAAGGAATTTCATAAGATTTAAAGGATTTTTTAAATCTCCAAGGATTTCAAGGGATTTTAGGATATTTTAAAGAACTTCACAAATTTTGAAGGATGTTTTTTAATCTCAAAGGACTTCAAAGTATTTTAAGGAATTTTAACGGATTTTAAGGTATTTTGAGGAATTTCACACAATTTAAATGATTTTAATAAATCTCAAAGGACTTCAAAGTATTTCAACGAATTTCACAAGATTCAAAGGATATTATTAAATCTCCAAAGACGTCAAGGTATTTTAAGAAATTACAAGGGATTGTAAGGTATGTTAAGGAATTACACAAGATTAAAAATATTATATTAAAAATCCAAGAATTTTAAGGGATTTTAAGGAATTTCAAAGGATTGCCAGGGATTTTAAGGAATTTCACAACATTTAAAGGATTTTAATAAATCTCTAAGGACTTCAAGATACCTTAAAGAATTTCACAAGATTTAAAATAATTTATTAAATCTACAAGGATTTCAAGGGATTTTAGGCTATTTTAAGGAATTTTACCAGATTTAAAGTATTTTATTAAATCTCCAAGGATTTTAAGGGATTTTTAGGAATTTCACAAGATTTACAATATTTTATTAAATCTCCAAGGACTTCAAGGTATTTTAAGGAATTTCATAAGATTTAAAGGATTTTTTAAATCTCCAAGGATTTCAAGGGATTTTCACAAGATTTAATGGATAATATTAAATCTCCAAAGACTTCAAGGTATTTCAAGGAATTGCAAGGGATTTTAAGGTATGTTAAGGAATTGCACAAGGTTTATAGGATTTTTTTTAATCTCCAAGAACTTCAAGTTATTTTAAGTAATTTAAAGAGATTTCGAGGTATTTTAAGGTATTTTAAGGAATTTCACAATATTAACAATATTTCATTAAATCTCCAAGGACTTTAAGGGATTTTGAGGAATTTCAAAGTGTTTTAAGGAATTTCACAAGATATAAAGGATTTTCTAAATCTCCAAGGATTTCAAGGTATTTTAAGGAATTTCACAAGATTTAAAGTATTTTATTAAATCTCTAAGGATTTCAAGGGATTTCAGGCTATTTTAAGGAATTTCACAAGATTTAAAGTATTTTATTAAATCACCAAGGATTTTAAGGGATTTTAAGGAATTTCACAAGATTTACAATATTTTATTAAATCTCCAAGGTCCTCAAGGTATTTTAAGGAATTTCATAAGATTTAAAGGATTTTATTAAATTTCTAAACACTTCAAGGTATTTTAAGGAATTTCACAAGATTTAAAATATTTTATTAAATCTCCAAGGATTTCAAGGGATCTCAAAGATTTCTAGGGATTTGTATGGTTATTTTAGAGAACTTTAATGAATAAGTTTAATTTAAATTATATTTGTAAGGAATTCCAAATGATTTATACTTAGTTTAATTTATTTTTACGGTATTTAAAGAAATCTCACTAAATTAAAAGGATTTGTTTAAATCTCCAAGAATTACAAAAATTTCTAGGGATTTAAACGGGTTTCTGTTAGATAACTTTAATGAATCATTTTAATTTAATTTAAATTCATTGGATTTCAATAAATTTCTACTGAAGTTTGCGGAATAAATTAAATTTTATTCCGAGACATTTAATTTTTTAATTTCATAATATTTTAAGTTATTTTAAAAGATTGACAAGAATCTCAAGAGACTTCAAAAATGTCGAGGGGTGCCAAAGAATTTTTTAAGATTCCCAAAGATTTTTAGGAATGACAAAGAATTTCACAAGATTTAAGGAATTTTATAGGATCTCCAATTAATTCAAGCGTTACAGAGAATTCAAAAGGGGTTAAAAGGTTTTAAAGGATTTCTATAAATTTTAATAGATTTTTAAGATTTCAGTTGATTTAAAAATATTTCCAAATATGTACCAAGGTAGTTCAAGAGATTTCAACGGATTTTTTATGAAAATCCTTTCATACGAAATTTCAACGAAATTTTAAGCAATTTTGGAGATATCAAGAGAATTTACAGATTTTTGCTGTGTAAAGTTTATTTGCGCCGAATAGCTATTTTTGTCTTCTTCTATATGAGATTATGTTGTTCCTTTGTAGATTGTCTAATTTTTACATTAATTCCTTCAATATTTTTTGCGTTATTTATTCCTAAGCTGATTATCTTTTAATCGTTTTCTATATAATGAATTTCCTATAATCCACGGAATCTTTTGCAATCGCATGTCACTGAAGTTCAAAATGTTCATAAACGGAAATATAACATTTTCAGAAATTATTCAAATCAATTTTCTATTGTTCAATTATCGTTACGAAATGTGTTAAATATGCTTTTAGGTGGTCATAACTCACTATAACGTTATATTTATAGTATTTTAATGAAACCAGTTATATTTGATATTCGGAAAAAATTCGAACTTTCCTCTAAACGCTCGGTAGTCGAATTTTCTTTTATAGATCACATTTGTTTGATGTCAGACAGCAGCAAAAAAATATTTATCCTAATATCATTATCGGAAGACTGCGTTTTATTCACCCACGCACTCTGAAATGTATACGAAAATACGGAAAAAATTATAACTTTCCTCTGGACGGTCGGTTCTCGAATTATATTTGTCTAATTGTTTGTATTTGTTGACGGAAAATACCAGAAAACGTTTAATCCCAATATCCTTATCGGGAGACTACATTTTGTTCACCCACGCACTCTAAACGTACATGAAAATATGGCAAAAATGATAACTTTCCTCGAAATGCTCAGTTTTTGGATATTATTTCACTTATTACTTGTATTGGATGTCAGACGATACCAAAAAAGATTCATTACGAGATCCTTATCAGAAGACTGCAATATATCGCGACCAGTCTTCTAAAATGTACGAAAAAGTGCGTGGGTGGATAAAACGAAGTTTTCCGATAAGAATATTCAGATGAATATTTTTCTGATATTGCCTGGCATGAAATACAAGTGCTAAGTGAAAGAAAATTTTAAAATCGGCCGTTTAGAAGAAAGTTAGCTATTTTCCGAATTTTTTCATATACATTTCAGAGTGCATATGTGGATAAAACACATTCTTCCGATAAGAATATTGGAGTGTAACTTTTTCTTGTGTTGTTGAACATCGAGTACAAGTAATTAATAAAAGAAAATTTAAGAATCTGAGGTTTAAAGGAAAGTTCTAATTTTTTCCGAATTTTTCCATGTGCATTTCAAAGTGCGTGGTTGTACAAAACACAGTCTTCCGATAAGGATATTGGAATTAAATTTTTTCTGGTATTTTACGACATCAAGAACAAGTAATTAATGATAAACGTTGCGAACTTCAGTGAAATGCATCTCATGCAATATTTTGCAATCCCATGCACATTTTTTGCGATTTAAATTCATGTTGCGGTTTTTGCGGCACACATTCAGTTTTTGTTTTTTATTTATTTTTCATCTGCACAAATTTATTAATATTTTTAAAAAATGGTATGAAACCAATAAACAGGCCAGTAAATCTTGTATTATTTATTTAATAGCTTCTCTCTTTAAATTCGTATGTGCTAAACATTTTTACTTCATTTAGGTATATCAAAAATGATGAAACAATTTTAAATATCAGATTTATATTTTGTCTAAAATTAGGACAATACTGACCACAACAATGAGATCATTATTCTAATTAAACATTGACTTCACTTTCGAAAGGTTGAACGAATCTCCATTGATATTCCGAAACTCTCAGTAGTAGTAGTTGATTTGAGTCAGACCGCTAAATATAGACACAACAGGTCGTTCATCACGTATTGTAGAGAACTTTTTTTACCTTTCTTTTGTTTTGTAAATAAAAAAATGGTTTTAATCGTTTCTCAAAATTTTTTCTCACCGTCCAAAAATTATATAAGTAGAAATCTTTTAATAAAAAATAAAAGTTATTTGGAGCATTTGTTATATTTACACAGGGTATGAGTAAAATCTTTAAATATTTTTTTTGCATATTTACATGATTATTAATTCTTACATAAACATATTAAATCATCATCATTCTCATAATTTCCTTAATATATCAATAATATACACGTATGCTTATAAAATATTGCTTTTCTATCATATACGATAAGCGAGTCATTCTAAAATCGTGGTCCACATTGTCGCAGGTTCACACGAACTTGTTTTTGAACAATTTTAATTAAGCCTATCTTTATAGATTAGGGTGGATCGAAAAAAAAACTATACACTGAAAACGCTTTAGCACTGAAAACCCTACTTTTGGGTCCATTATAACGTGTATAAAATTTGAAATAAATCGATTAATATCTTGCATTTGAGCGGAGTCGAAATAAAATAAAAAATTGTATAATCTCAGGGTTTTGCAAAATCGTGAATGTTATTTTTGTTTCTTAAATTTCTAAAAGTTCTAAAAATTATAAATAATTTTTTTCAGCATAGAAAAACCTTCTTATATTCAAATTGTACTTACAAAAAAATTGAGAAGATCAGATCGTTAAAAATGACGAGTTGCTGATTTTTTGAAATCAACTCGTCATTTTTAACGACCTGATTTTCTCAATTTTTTTGGAAGTACATTTTGAACATCAAAAAGTTTTTCTATGCTGGGTCAGTACACGTCAGGAATATCAGGATCTACAGGTGTTTGTTCGATTTTAATAAAACTTTGTGAAATTGTAATGATATACAAAAGAAATTTCAGCCCTTAAGGATTTTCGAAAATTTTTTAAATTGCGGAAGTTACGCCATGTTGAATTTTGGAGTTACATTTTTCGGAATTATCGATATTTCTGGAAAAGCTCATTGGATTTTGATCAAATTTGGATATGTTAGAGTTAAAATAATAAATTTTAAGAATATAATACAATTAATAAAAAAAAATTATTTTGCCCGGAAAAAAGGGAAAAAAATTTTGATTTAATTTTTCATGAATTACGCTACTTTTTAAGTTTCACCATTCTTTAAACGTCACATACGGTTTTTTTTTCTACTTAGTTGGAGATTTTGATTTTCAGAAGCCAAAAGGAAATATAATTGTCCAACATTTCTGATATGTGTGTGATATATGTGTCAGTAAGAAAAATTCTAGCGCTTTCGTTTAGCTGTCTTTTCGATTTCGAATTCGAGAGTTTCTGTGGAGGCCGAGTATTGTCTGCACTCTA
>JAABKJ010014408.1:0-10114 GCA_011634705.1 Andricus grossulariae
ATATATATATATATATATATAAGACAACATAACGTGAAACTCCAGTTTCAGGTTAGCCCTGAAGAAGTGAACTGCAACGTTCACGAAACGTCCACAAGATAACTAACACTTTTAGTAAGCTCAGGTCTTGTCAAGATAAGCTACTAACATCTTTAGCTTTCTTAAAATGGTGTAGGACAACAACATCGTCCCAAAATACAATACAACAGGCCAAGCTTTTCTTACACACTACCTCCAAAAAACTATTAAAACTTCACATTTTTCTATCAAACACTCACAGATTTTACATTTGGTCTATATTGGACTGCATATCATTATACCAATCCCAACGGATTAAAGATCTTTCCACCCAAAAACAAAACATAAGATTTGACAAATTACTTCCAGTGAAACACGCACCTCTAACTAACACAGTAAAAATCATTTCTACCCATCTTCTCAGCAATTAAATGATTTCAGCCTCATCTAAAGGGCCGAATTTTGCAGTAGCTCCCTCCAAAATCCCGAAAGAAGAAATCATCCGTAATTTGAAATACACAATATATAGCCTCCCACCCGAAAAAGCGAATGACATGCGATGTAGGACGGCCGACAGCAATTAAAGAACTCAATCAGAATAAGAACAACATAATAATGAATTTAGAAGACTATATTACCAAGTAATGGACCTTCTAACTGACGGTACATATAAAAAACTTAAAAAACACCCCACAAAAATGATAGTGAGCAAAACAAAAACTCTTCTAAAAGACTCTAAGCTTGACAGCAAAACAATATCTCAATTAATCCCTATCAATCTCGTCTCTCCAAAACTTTACGGGCTTCCAAAAATCCACAAAAACGTAATTCCTCGTCAAGGAACTGAATCCTTTGACAGAAACTCCTATCACATCTGTCCGAAAATCTTTTAACTTTATCAGAAAGATACAACATATTCACATTCATCCTCAAAACATCCTAGTGAGTTTCGACGTAGTATCTCTCTTTACGAAAGTACTAATCTCTGATACAATCGATATTATTATATCCTTTAAAAACTTCCCCTCCAATATCATCCCTTTGATAGAACTCTGTCTCAATAATACTTACTTCTCTTTCAATAACCAAATTTACGAAAATATCTCAGGAGCAGCAATGGGATCTCCAATGTCACCTGTAATAGCCAACATCTTTATGGAAAATCTAGAAACTAAAATCTTCAACCAACTCAGGCTTAAACCGGAAATATGGGGCCTCTACGTTGACGAGCCGTTTGTCATCTGGATACATGGACTAGATGAACTACCTAAGTTTTTCGATTTCATCGATCGATTACACCCTAATATCCAGTTTACCATGGAACTTGAACAAAACGGAAAATTGTCTTTCTTAGACGTACTAGTTTACGAAAGATCTGATAACACATTAGGACATAAAGTTTACAGAAAACCCACCCATATAAACAAATACCTACATGCTTCCTCCCACCACCACCCATCTCAAAAGCAATCGGTCATCAACTCCCTTGTATGCAGAGCTGTATCCATAACAGATAAAGATAACTTACAAAAGGAATTACAAAACGTTAAACAAATCCTAATTCAAAACGATTACACAAACAAACAAATTGATAAAGCAATAAGAAAATGCAATAAAAGAAGACAAGTCAACACAATCTACTAAAGAAAGAGAGAGAAAAACGACCATCATCCTACCCTACAATCAAGGTATTACAGAACAAATAGCAAGAATTCTCCACAAACAGATCATCCAAACCTTATTTAAAACACCTGCTAAAATAGGACAACTCATGAACAATCCTAAAGATAAAAAGGCACCTCTCAGTGATCCGGGACTACATAAGATCCCTTGTTCTTGTGGCAAAGTCTATATTGGAGAAACGGGAAGAGCGGTCAGCCAACGTGTAAAGGAACATAAGAGTAAAGTCAGGCTAAAATATTTCACGCAATCAGCACTAGCTGAGCATCACATCGAAACAGGACATACCATTTTGTTTGAAAAAACAACCATTATTGCAAAAACGGACAATATTTTTCCAAGAAAACATAGAGAAGCAATCGAAATCTTAAAACACTCTAATAAAATCAATAGAGACAATGGATATAATACCAATCCGATTTGGCTTTCCATCCTCCCGGTTTAAAAAGAAGAGACTTGATTGGCCAATCAAGTTCGATCAGTCCTACGGTAGGGCGCTCTGGCCAATCACATACATCGTAAAGAATATACATGCAATGTTTACGAAATGTCGTCAAGATTCTTAGTCTTGCACACGACTGAAGCCCGAAAAACTTCCTTGAAATTTGTATTTGTATTCATCCATGAACAGTTGCTTTTCAAAAAGAAATCAATCGTTAAAAGAACTTTCCAAAATACTCATGAAAATTAAAATTGGGTAACTCTATCATATAGATATAGATATAGTTAAGTGCGCGTTTCAGACAAATTTTAAGCGAGCGTGCATCAATTTACTGCCATCGATGTTATAACCTTTAATTTTAAAAGATCTATGCACAAAGGTGGGCGAAGTACAAAGAACGAGCGCGCAGCGCGAGGTAAATGCATCAATAAGCGAGAAGCACAAGACAAATATATTATCGAGCGCGAAGCGCGAGATTCAACAGTTGCGCAACCTAGCTCAAACTCACGAGCCGCGCGCGCAGCACATGATGAGAATGCATTTGCGCGGCGTGCAAATTTTTTTATGGTTGAAAGATTAAAAAATAATTATGAATAATTCGTTTCAGTTGCCGTTGAATATTCGTCTTTTTTGGCAGAAAATTAAAATTCTTGGTTGAAAGTTAATCTCTTTTGGTTAAGGATTCAACTATGTTGTTGCAAATAACGCGTTGGCGCAGCGCGCGATAGATGATGTCAGTAAATAGACTATTTGTAAAATCGCAAGCACCGTATCATAAAGTAAAATTCCAATTATTTATTGAAAAATTACAATACATATATTGTAATTACCGAATATGTTTTTCTTTAAATATAGTTTAAAAACTTAATGAATTATCCGAGAAGTGAATACCTATTTGTGAAATTCACTTTTTTAGCCAGCATATTAACTGAATAAATTTTATTTCAAATCAAAAAAATCTCACCAAAATATCTACGGTACATATAATTTCTCCGACTGAAATCTTATCACTAAATATTAGAATATTTTATGATATTGAATATCTGAGATATCCAATACATGTACGATAACTATAGAGTTCTTTTATAAGAAAGGTTCTCTGATATTAAATAAAAAATGCAGTTGAACTAACAATTTCTTAAATTTAAACATAAATTTTGTCTTGGTCTCGATTTAGAGATCACTGTGCGTTATATGAGATAGTCATCTTAAATTCAATAATTTTAATCAAGAAATAAATATACTACCATAAAAAATTCGCTTTATATTATAGATAAATTATTATACTAACCACCAGGTTTAGCGAAAATCGCCAAAATGAATAATGAAGTACAAATCAGGGTCTTCATTTTCTTCACGTAAGGGAAACCAACTAATGTAGAAGTTTGATAAAGTTGTAACTAATAAGTATTCATAAAATGATTAACTGTATATATATACTACTCGCTATCTCATTTATTTTTATGAATTATTAAGTACATGTTCTTGTTTTCAAAGCCACGTGGAAAAAATTTTGTTGATTTGAATAATCAGGAAACCACGCACAAGATTGTAAAACATTTTCGGTTTCATGAAAAAAATAAGGTACGCACCAGACGTGTTAGTTCTTCAAGGCCATAATTTTATCTCAAGCAAACATTATACAAAATCCGTTGGATTAAAAGAAATAACTAAACAATTAAAAATGTGACAAACAACTCCCGGTTTTTGTATTATTCACAATTTCATATATGAAATCATATTTGTATAAGGACTTATAATAAAACACTTTAAAAATTAATCAAAAACTAAAATAAAGATAAAAAGCAAAAAACTAAATTTATATTAAAGGTGGAATAACTCGTTGCCTGCATACACGAGTCTCATATGTCTTGGACATAACCGAATACAAGCAACGCCATTGCTTTTTGAACACAGAAAATGCCTCTCTCCCTTTTTTAGTTTTTTTATGTGAAATTCAGAGCAGAAACGTAAGAATATATTACATGCTAGACCTTGCGGATAAAATCAGATCTTTTATTTCCGGTCCAAGACAGATTTTCAGAAACGGCCAGGACCATGTCAGAAATTTTGGCTGGAATAGGATTGATGCACACTCCATGGTTGTTTACCAAATGCTGATCAGGGCTGTAATAGATATCCCTAGTAGAACTTGCGATGATGTCAGAGGCAAGATTCTGTCTGTTAGACACAGAAGTAAAAATGCCGGTACTCTGTACGATAGGGAACTTAGTTCTCCTTTGCCTGCTTCAAGGTTCCATGATTAATCTTTCTTTATTGCTTTAGATGACCCAAATAAGCCCGGCTATTCTTCACCCATTCCGTGAAATATGTGTCTTTTGCCAGAATTATAGACACGGATTGAAGCAGTGCAGTGCAGAGCTTCTCGACGAACTTGTAAATTTTGCGCAGAAATTTATAGGATATACTCACGTCCACTCTTTGCGCTACCTGTGGGGGGAAATTACGCATCCTCTTCTGGACTATGTGGTATTTATCTGTGAGAATTCAAAGTGTTGAAATATTATTTTTTGAGTTATTGCGGATTTGAAGAAGCATTGGCTGGTTTGCTTAAAATGAGCTGCAACACGAATCTGTTTGTGCTTGGCAAAATATATCGCTTGTAAGTGTCGCGCAAGTTGCCCCGCAAGTGTACCAAAGTGTCTTGGTCATTTTTGGGCCGTCTAGCCGCCTCGTCATCCGGCTACCATCGGTACTCCTGGAGGAGGTCAACTGAGACCACCACGGCCCTTACCAGGATCACGCTTATCTTTGGGTAATCTGCCCGCCACGGCTCGATCTGCCAGAACGCCGCCACGGTTTACCAGATCTCGAAAATCGCTGTAAGTGGAAATAAATCTTTTATTGACTCATAACCATGCTTTATATTAATTGTGTTTAACCCTCCTCTCGGTAATCCAGATCCCAAGTTGCCCTCTTGACATTACCTACGTAATACCTGCCGCCCAACACAAAATCCCACAGTTCAACGAGGCGAAACTTTCCAGCACGGTAACGAATTCCTACGCGCAATGCGTATCCTCGCCAGTCAAACGCAAGGTCACGCGTCGTATATCCTAAACAAAGGGTCCTAAGACAAAAATAAACATCTTTTCAAACTACCTAAGCACTAAATGACCAATTAAAATATTAATTAAAATTTCGTGAACGAAGTTGGAATTTTAAATTAGAAACTCCATCGGAAGAATATGTAGGATATCCTTTCCGTACAAATACTAACTCAATATTATAATAAATGAAATTGAGGTCCAAAGCATAGATTTAAATAATGTCGCAACAAGACCTACTATTAGAAATGAGGTTCTGACCATAACCCAAAATACAGGGACCATCCCAAAACAATTAATAGGTCGCAGGAGAGGTTTCTTCAGGAAAAATATAGACACCCCTATAAAAAGCAGTAGGTTAGACAAAGACAGACTGACCCAATCAAAAACTACCAAACCAACTCAAATTACAGATAAACAACCCCAACTCAGGACATTACTCAAACCTCAAGCAGAACCTTTGAACCGATAGATAATACATTGTGTTGGAGTCACGAAAATTTACCCATACAACGCGCAGTTCGTTTCGGAATCCGAGGAACTTTTATTAAACGCAGAATATAATTAATTTATGAACCAACAAAAGGAAAGATATTTTAGTGAAAGGTCAAACAATTTAGGAATTAGATCAGACCCGTCAGCTGATAGCTTTTTCGAAAATAAAAGAGAAAATATAGAACCTTGGATAGAAAATTGGAAAGAAAGTCGTCAAATTTCACACAGTAATATTGAAAACCTTAGCAGGCTTAGAATTAATAACTTGCAATTACAAGATACAGATAAAAGCGAACCTTAGGGGACAGAAATAAGTCAAACCAAAACAGATCACTTAGATTCTCGACAGCAAATAACAAATCAGACAGACGTTCACGAATACACAATAACTCAGACACAGATTGAGAATCCGACAATCACTCAAATAATCAGACAATTCCAGCTACTCATTTCCCCTTCGGCATGATACAAACAGAGTTTCAAATTAATAGCAACTAGTCAATTAAATGTAATAATAATAAATACGATAGCCCCGCACGCTTTCTCGAAGCATTAAAATGATTTTCAAAGGGGTTATAAAATCAACGATTAAGACATTTTAGAAAATTTAGACGCGTTATGAAGTTTATGAAAATTTCAAAAAACGCTTATATTGACGAAAGGTTTTCAGATGAAATAAGACAGAAAATTAAATTTTGTAACCAAAAACGAACTGAAGACATTCACTCATACTTGGCAGAAATTAGGAAATTATTGACAAAATTATATCAAAGAAAAAGTCACGAATGGGAACTGCGTAGAACATATGAAAATCTCAAAATCGAATAAAAAATGTGCATAAAACGGAATTATTTCGAAACTTTCGAGGAACTAGAAGACATGGGCAAAGAATGGGAAACTGAGCTAGCTAAATCAAAAATTTGAGAACAAGTTTTACAAATAACCGAAACTAAAATTGAGGATAAAAATGAACAAAAGCGTAATAACGGTAACGGGGATAAAAATAATTCAGAAAATATTAGAGAAGATTCAAGGGAAAATAAAAATGGTCAAAAAGATAACCAAAACAGAAACCAAAATCAGAATAATCAGGGTAGAAAACCATACAAAAATAGATTTCCATTTTCACCAAATGGATTTCAATTTCTACCTTTTCCTAACCAATATGAACACAATTTCAGACCTAACTTCAGACCTAGATTCTCACCTGGTATCCCATCAAATTTTCAACCTAGATTCCAACTTAATCCCAATGCTTAATCAAATGACGTTAGTCTCAAATCAAGGACAAAGTAACCCAATGTTCGAATTCCCTACAGAAAAAGTGGAAAACAATTCGGGAAATAATAACAAACGAAATTTCAAAAATCGAATGACGGAAATAAAATAAACTGTTTTCATTGTGGTATAGCGGGACATTTTGAAAGAGAATGCCCATATTATGCATACAACTGAAACGCCAAAATTTTTAAATTCGTTTAAAGATGAAATAGCGGAGACAAGGTTTCATTTAATGACGAAATTCTAAAATAATTTATTTCGTAATAGATTTAATACTTTCACGATGATTCATGATGATAAATTTAAATTTAAAGCTTTTTTGGGTTTCAGTCGTTTTGCACACGACTGAAACCCGAAAAAGCTTTAAATTTAAATTTATCAATTTATTTCGTATTTTCGTAGATACAGGTGTCACACACTCATACGCTGGCAGGTAAGAGCTGGGTGGGGAGGGGGGACAGAATTCCAAATATTCCATTCTTGAACCCGTTTCGCGAAAATTAATGGTCGCCAACGGAGAAGCAGTCGATATAATTGGATAAGTAGTAATTCGAATTATAATCGGGAAAAACGCGAAACACTTAATCTTCAGGTTAGTCCCAATATTTAAATCTGTAGGCATTCTAGGTACGGGCATGCTAAAAGCCCTACGGATGACCCTAAGCTATGAATAAGAAAGTTGGTGGTTACCAAGGAGTCCTCCCATTTGCTATCCAATGGAAGCAAACCCACAATCACTAATCCTCCCCATAACTGTTAATAAAACCGAAAATACACCTGACATTACAGTGAAAAAGAATGAGGAAGTTAAAAATGAAAAAATTAAGGATAAACCATTGATTAAAAAAGAAAAAAACATTATCGACAATGGGAAACCGAAATGCGGAGGTACAATTGACCTTAAAAGTAAAAGAGAACTTAATAAAAGTAACCCAACTGTAAAAAAATTTGAAATCTCCCTAGTACCTATCAATCCTAACCAATCCCCAAAAACCGAAAACGCCCAAATTCCTGTATAAAATCATACGAAGGATATCCCAAGCTTAATACGCATCCCCACAAGTAACAAATCCCAACCCCTAGAGATCATCCCGACCCAAGACACTGGCGAGAACTCAAACACGCAAGACTCATTCAGTTTAAGTAAACCGAAAATTAAAAGGAAAAATAAGGAAAATAAATTCGGAAAATTTTTTACAATATTAAATACAAGAACACGTATAGGAATAGCGATAGTAATCTTTGGAAAAATAAAAAAGTTACTAATCAGAAAAAATCAAAAAATGAATCACAAAAGCCAATGAGATATCGCAAATTGATAACAGAAATCAATGGGACCATTTTAAAAATAAGGCGACCGAATTAAATAACATTTCAGATAGATTAGGGAAAATGGATGAACAAAATAATTGTTCACCCGAAATTCGCGATGGCATTGTTGAGCGTAACGAAAGTCAACAATCCCAATTAGAAAATCTTTGAGAAAACAAAACAAAAGTATATCGGGGAAAAGATCATAGGGCGAGTCACTCAACAAAACATAAAATTGAAGTCCAGGGCCACGATCCCATTAAACGGCGATATTACCACGTAAGCCCAAAAATTAAAGAAACAATTGATCAAACCGTAGTTAAATTATTAGAACAGGATATAATAGAACACTCTTGTTCTGAATGGCCACATCCTATAGTGATGATCAAAAAACCGAGAAAAGATTGCAGATTTTCTTTAGACTTTAGAAAAGTGAATAAGATTAGGAAAAAGACATCTACCCAATCCCACTCATGATAGAAATACTGGACACTTTAAGATCAGCAAAATTCATTTTAAAAATTGATTTAAAATTAGCTTATTTACAAATACCATTAAACGAAAACTCAAACCCAATTACAGCATTCACAGTCCCTGGAAAAGGTATGTACCAATTTCAAAGGATGCTCTTTGGTTTAACCAATGCTCCAGCTACTTTTCAGATACTTATGGATAAGATTATAACTGCAGATTTAAAGCCAAAAGTTTTTCGTTATCTAGACGACACAGTAATTGTAACTCAAAATTTTCATGAACATTTAGAATACTTGAATATTGTATTAGATAAAATAAATTATGCAAATTTAACGATCAGCCCGGACAAATGCGAGTTTGGCTGCTCGAAAATCAAATACTTAGGTTTCAAAGTAAACGACAAAGGACTCCAAGTGGACGACGAAAAAAATCAACTAATCCTAGAATTCCTAAACCAAAAAATATTAAACAATTACAGCGCACGATAGTGATTGCAAGTTGGTACAGAGAGTTCATTCCACACTTTGTCGAAATAATAGAACCAATGAATAGATTATTGAAAGAAGATAAAAATGGGATTGGGGATTAGAACAAGATGAGGCATTCCAAACAATTAGAGACCTGTTAACTTCAGCACCAATTTTGTTTTGTCAAGACTTCACTCAACCCTCTAAACTCGAAATCGACGCAAGAGGTACGGGACTAGTAGCCGTACTTACGCAAAAAATTGGCGGCGTAAATTACGTGATCGCATACGCAAGTAGAAGCTTAAATGGCGCCGAATCTCGGTACTCGGCATCTGAAAAAGAATGCATAGCGGTAGTTTGGGCCATGCGAAATTTCAGGCCATATTTCGAAAGGTACAGTTTTAAAGTAATCACGGACCACTTAGCGTTAAAGTGGCTCCATAACCTAATTAATCCCACCGGCCGATGAGTCAGATGGGCACTAGAACCTCTAGAATATGACTACGAAGTCATGTATCGCAAAGGTAGTTCAAATTTCGTCCCTGACGCTCTACCGAGATGAGAAGAGCAAAAATGAGGAGAGCAAAAAAATAGCGAATCTAAGATTCGCAACTCTATTTTTACAGAAGCGATCCACTAAAATCTACTCTATTACCAGACTCTAACCCATGGAAACTCGTCGTTCCCAAAAAATCACGAACACAGTTTTGAAAACAAAATCATGATGACATACAAGCAGGACATTTACGTTTCGAAAAGACCAAACCGAGTAACCAACATATCATTAAGCCATTTCCCTTTCGGGGTAGGCGTGAATTGCTCGGCTGGAAAGTAGTGATGTGTGGATGGGTATATAGGTATAGGGTAGATAGGTATAT
>JAABKJ010014409.1:0-10114 GCA_011634705.1 Andricus grossulariae
TATACTTAGATTCATATGGATACAAGAATTTTCTTACGCCTATGTAGTTGTTGCGAAAAATAGTTCTTAATTTCAGTGAGTAACTGTTTAGTTCACAGTTCCTCTGCTAGGCGCACCGTAGTCTGAAATTCGGTAAACTTCGATTTCCGATGTTGAATTTAGGATTTAGCGTAGGATATCGTGCTCTCAATAATACCTATTAGATTTATCTTAATATTTCCGCGAATATTGTCACGGAAATCAGTTACATCGAAATCAGTTGGTCAACGATCAGTTTTAGTTCATAGCTTCCGCGGTAGTTGCGCAGTGACTTCATGCATGTAAACGCGCCTTCATGCGAGCACCCTTCGAGTTCACGGTCTTGGTGCCTCGCATGAATCTGTCACTCGTTTTCGATCTTATACGTGCAACCCGAGCCACGTGGGCGGTGTAATCAATATTGGATATTAAATTTGGGATCATTGGATATAAAATTTTGGATCGTTGGATCATTGAATTTTATTTCGGATCATTGGATCCTAGTGAGGCTTGTAGAATTTGCTCCGGCCCAGCCATTGCCTCGCTTGACCTCTTCTTCCGAGTGCTTTTATTTTAGTATTTGCCATCAAGGATTGTGTGAGTCGAGTCAGTGCGTAGGGTTCAGGTGTAGATTTTTAGGGTTTCGCTTAGCTTTCTGTTTTCCGATCTCCCGTTTCTAAAATGACCACATGTCGGGGTTTTCATGCCGTCGACCACGTGGTCGCTCCATGGTCTCCTTTTGAATATTGTCGCGAAACGGCTGTTTTGTTTGATCCTTTTACCTCATTATTAAAATACCGAATTATTTTGTCACGTTAATCCAAATGGCCGTTGTGTTTATTAAGAACCACCCCTGGGATACCTATCCGCATGCTATCCTCACTTTCTCCATTTCATGTTTATTTCATGTTTAAATAACACTATAGGTTCCTTTTCTGAAAGTTTTGAATACAAAATTTCCGGGCTGCGATATCGATTTATTTTGATTGATCTTCATTCGCTAAGGGGCCTGGCTGGCGCCCAGTACCGCATACATAACGCTAGACGTAGACCGATGCATATACGTATATGCTTGGGTATACTCATCAAGGGAAAATCGCCATTTGTTTGGGGGCTATAAACTACCCATCGCACCGTGTTGATGTTAGTAGGGTGTTTTAAGATTTCGATTGCTTCTCTACGTTCTCTTGGAAAAATATTGTGCTTTTTCTATGACGGTTGTTTCGTCAAATAAAACGTTATGACCTGTTTCGATATGATGCTCAGCTAGTGCTGATTACTGCCGGGTCACTGAGAGGTGCCTTTTTATCTTTAGAGTTGTTTAAAAGTTTTCTTATTTTCGCAAATGCTTTAAATATGGATTGAATATTGTGTTTGTTGAGAATTCTTCCTATTTGTTCTGTTATACCTTGGATGTAAAGTAGGATGGTGCTTGCTTTTCTCTCTTTCTTCAGTAGGTTGCGTTGACTTGTGTTTCTGAATGTATTTTCCTATTGCTTCATCAGTTTGTTTGTTTGTGTAATGGTTCTGTATTAGGATTTGTTTGACGTTTTGTAATTCCTTTTGTAAGTTATCTTCATCTTATAAAGACAGCTCTCTATACAAGGTAGATGATGACAGATTATTTTTGAGATGAGTAGTGGTGGCAGGAGTAGGTATATGTTTGTATGGATCGGCTTTCTCTAAACTTCATGTCCTAATGTGTTATCAGATCTTTTGTTAACTAGCATGTCCGAGAAAGGCAATTTTCCGTTTTGTTCAATTTCCCTGGTGAACTGGATATTAGGTTGTAATCGATCTTTGAAATCGGAAAACTTGTGTAGTTCATCTAGTCCACAGCTTCAGATGACAAATGTGTCGTCGACGTAACGGTACCAAAATTCCGGCTTAGGCTTGGATTGGTTGTAGATTTTAGTTTATAGATGTTCCAAACAGATGTTGGCTATTACAGGTGAGATTGAAGAACCCATTGCTGCTCCTGGGGTTTGTTCGTAGAAATCGTTATTGAAAGAGAATTAAGTATTATTAAGGCAGTGTTCTATCAAGGGTATGAGATCGAAGGGGAGGCTTGCAAAGGATTAAATAATATCAATTGTATCAGAGATTGCTACTTTCGCAAAGAGAGATAATATGTCGAAACTCACTCGAATGTCTTGGAGTTGAATGTGAATCTGTTGTATCTTTTTGATAAAGTCAAAAGAGTTTTGACCGTGATTGATACAGTTTCCTGTAAAAGGATTCAGTTCTTCGGTGAAGAAGCTAGTTTGTAAGCTGGTGAGTTCATTGCGCTGATGATCGGTCTGAGTGGAATGTTCTTTTTGTGGATTTTTGGGAGTCCCTAAAGTCTTGGAGAGATGGGATTAGTAGTTTTTAATTTAGATGTAGTTTTGCTGGCAAGTTCAGAGTTTCTGAGAATAATTTTTGTTTTGCTGACTATTGTTTTGGTGGGGTCTTTTCTAAGTTTTTCAAATGTATCGTCAGTTAGAAGGTTCATGGTTTTGTTGTTATAGTCTTCTTTATTCATGATCACTGTTGTGTTTCCTTTGTCTGTGGGTAATATTGTTATTTCTTTATTCCGATAGAGTTCTATAATTGCTGTTTTGTCCTGTTTTGTTAAGTTTGAGTAAGGAAGTTTGGCTTGGCGTAAGATGTTGGCCGTCCTACGCTGTATGTCATTTCCTTTTTTGGGTGGAAGAGTATATATTGTGGATTCCGAATTACTGATGATTTTTTCTTTCGAGATTGTGTAGGGAGCTACTGCAAAATTATGTCCTTCAGACAAGGCTAAAATCACTACATTGCTGAGAGGATGGTCAGAGATGTTTTTTACTGTGTTAGTTAGTGGTGTGAGCTTTACTGGTAATTTTCCAACAAAGCATAGAGAAACAATCGAAATCTTAAAACACCCTGATAACATCAACAGGTACAATGGATACAATGCCAATCCGATTTGGCTTTCCATCCTACCGGGTTTTTTCGAAAAGACTTGATTAGCTAATCAGGTTCGACATCAGTTTTACGTTAACCCTGAAGAAGTCAACCGCAATGTTCACGAAACGTCGACAAGATTCACAGTTTTGCACACGATTGAAACCCGAAACAATTTCTTTTATTATAATGAATCATCCTGAAAGTATTAAATCTATAACAAAAGGAAAATTAATTTCTGGGTGTACCAGTTGGAAGCTAATTTGTTTCCTTCTCACTGCTGTTACCAGTTCGACGGGGCTTGGGTTCTGCTATTTCTAATTTAGAGAAACAATTTTTCAGCGCAGATTCTGTTACAGGCTTCCCTCCCAGTCGATAGCATTCACCTTTCACCCCCAACCCCTTGTAATTCTCCGAGCCAACTGATTAAAGGCAGTACTTTCTTTCTCTGTTTGGACGACGAGAGTTGGGGACGTGCGATTCCTCGTCTCGGTTCGTTACTTCCGGCCCGGATTGGATCCGATCGAATATCTCATTTATTATTTCTTCTTTTTCTTTGTCCTCTTCTGACGCACTCACTTGCTGTCCTTATTTTTGAACTCGAGAATACCAAAGATCGATCTAGAAACGTTCCCCAAATCATCCGATGCGTGACCGATTTGAGATTTATTTTCACGCCCCGAATGCTACCAGTAAATCTTCAGCAGGGACCTCGCGACGCCAGATCTCGAGAGAAGGGTGACGAGATTCGTATGAGGGTCAGAGTTTACGACCATGAATAATCAGGTTCTTAAAAATTTATACAAAATGTGTAGAAAAAGTGTATAATAAAGTCTAGAACTTCGGAAAAATGATTAACTCATCAAAAACATCTGCGATGTAAAAATCTCCGGCAACCCAGAAACAAAAACTCGAATTGGTCTGAGGTCTTAGGGGCCATTCAAAAAGGACATCATGATATTTTCAAAAATTTTCCACCCCACGCCTTCTTTGTTATAGAGTATTACACAAAGCTTGAACCTCCCTGGTGGAAAAAATGTTTACAACAAAGTGCAAAACTTATCCAACTGTAATTTTTTATTTAAAAATGTAACTTTTTGTAAAAGAAATTTAATTTAAATTTAAAAAATTTGTAATTAAATTTTTTTTTCAATTCCTTATTTATTATTATTTTTTTATGTACACTTAAATAATAAAAGCTAATCTTTTCTTGTATTTTCTTGTACAAAATAAAAAAATTAACAATAAAGTGTAAGTTTTTACAAATCAAAAATTAGTATAAACCTTTATTATTAATATTTTTTTGCTCAGTTGTAAAAATCTACAATGTATTACAGATAACTACAGGATTGCACATTTTTTAACTTGGGTATTTTACGTCATAAAAAACCTTTAATTTTACGTAGATATTCCATCTTTACCCCATTTAATTTGTAATTTTTTAAGTATTGAAGACACTTTTTTGATTATTTAGCAATATTTTAATTTTCGATTAAAATTAACAAATATAAACAAATATCATCGTTAATATTTCAGATTGTTACATTTAATTATTGAAAACTACAATTTTAATTGTATTTTTTTAAACAAATTTTCAATATGTGAGTGGAATTATTAAATTTTAATGCATAAATAACAATTGAACAATTATGCATTTAGAAAAAAAATTTGTGAGTTCAAGAGATATCTACAAGTTTTGAGGATACCCAAACTTAATTTAAAACTGGACAAAATTTCGAAAAATAAAAAACTAAATTTATATATTTGAAGATTTTAAAATGAAATTTTGAAGCATTTTAAGGATCTTTAAAGGTTTTAAGATAATGAAAAAATTCTTAAGTTTGCTGAGAAAATTTAAAATGATTTTTTATGTTGGAAAATTAATCTTAAGATAATATTTGAATAGATTAAAGAACATTTTTCAAAATGAATAAATAAAAATTGAACAATTATTAATTTGAAAAATGATCAAGTACGTTCCAAATATATTCAGAAAAAAATTGTATCGAAATTCCTAAAAAAAGCTGACAATAATTTTTGTAATTAATTTAAAAATAATATTTAATAAGATTTCTAAAATTTTCAAAAAAATATCTGGACGACTTTAAGGTAATCTTTTTCCTTTTACAGATTTTTGAATAATGTTTTCAAAACAAATTTTTGCTTTTTATATTGTATATTGATTTCTGATGAAAAAAAGAAACAAAAATAATTTTTTGAATTAGTAAATTATTATTAGATTTATTTTCGTTTACACTAAAAATATTATAGTTTATGAAAATGATTATTATTATTATTTATGACTTTCATTCAAGAACATTATTACAAATATAATTATGTATTTTCTTTATTTGAAATCAAAAAAAATTTTTTTTTTTATTAAATGTCAGTTTTGAAAACTACAACTTTTACTTTTATTTAAAAATTTTTTGAATGTCATGTATTTTTTATTTCTTTTCTGAAAAAATGTATAGTTAATAAAAGCTTTCAATATAAAAAGTATATTGATTTTCTATTTGAAATTAATTTAATTTTTCTTGGTTAAAAAGTAATTTTTATAGTTAAAACTTCAACTGTTTAGTTGAAAAGAAAATCTATTTCCGTAAGGATTCAATTTTTTTTTTAAATTGGCCTTTTTTGGTTAAATGCAATTGTTTTTAATTTAAAATTAAATAATTATTGTTTGAAATATTAACAATTAAATTTTTTGTTGAAAATTTAATGACATTGGTGAAAATTCGTCTTTAGTTTGTTACAAATTAATTTCTTAACTGAAAAATCAACTTAGTTAAAAATTCACTTTTTCGTTAAGACTTTATATTTTCAAGTTGAAAATTCAATTGTTTTTTGAGAAAATTATCATTTGGGCACAAAAGGTTAAAATTTGTATAGAAAATTCAACTATTTGGTGTTATATTTATGTACTTTGTTAAAAATTCTTCTTCTTGGGCAGAAAATCAATCTTCTTCGTTAAAAATTTAACTATTTGGTAGAAAATTCAAACGTTTTGCAGAAAGATTTTTTTATTCAAAATTTATTTTTTTTTTGTAATAAAAATTTAACCTTACTTCCATTCATTGTGAAAAATGGATTTTTTTGTTGTTGATTATTTTATTTAAAATCAATATATTTATTGGTTGAAATATCAACTACAACATTTTTCTTTGAAAATTCAACTACTTTCTTGATAATTCTTCTTTTTTGTTGCAAGGTATGTTTTTAACTAAAAAATTAACAGTTTAGTTGAAAGTTCAAGTATTTCATAGAAAATTCAACCTTTTTGTAAAACAGTCGTTTTTTTAAATTAAAAATTTAACTATTTCATTTTTTGGTAAAAATTTATCTTTTTAATTTGGTGTAAAATTTACCTAATTTGTTGAAAATTCTTTATATTTGGTTGATAATTTATCAACTTTGTTAAGAATTCGTCTTTTTTGTAGAAAAGTAATCTTTTTGGTTGAAAATTCATTTTTTGATGAAAATTCAACTATTTGTTGAAAAATTGTACCGGTTAATTGAAATATCGTATTTTTGGCTCAAAATTTCACATTTTTGATATTTTGTAGATTTTTTTTCGTTTTAATTGAAAATTTAAACATTTCATTTTTGGTAAGAAATTTTATCCTCTCAGATTAAAAACGCAAATATTTGGGTTTTAAATTTATTTACTTTGCTGGAGGTTCTTCATTTTTGGTTGGAAATTTATTTATTTTGTTGAGAATTTGTTTTTTTTTTGTAGAAAAGTAATGTTTTTGGTTGAGAATTTATTTTTTTGTTCAAAATTCAACTATTTGGTTAAAAATTGAACCGGTTTATAGAACTATCGTCTCTTTGGCTCTAAATTAAACATTTTGGATATTTTGTGGAAATTCGTTTTTTTTTTTGTTTTTTTTTCAATTGAAAATTCAACTATTTGATTTTTGGATAAAAATTGTATCCTCTCATTTCGAAAATGCAAATATTTGGTTTAAATTTTATGCAATTTGTTGAATGATCTTCATTTTTGGATCAGAATTTATAGACTTTGTTGAGAATTCGTCTTTTTTGGTAGAAAAGTAATCTTTTTGGTTGAAAATTCATTTTTTGTTAAAAATTCAACCGGCTTATAGAAATATCGTCTTTTTGGCTCAAAATTCAACATTTTCTATAATTTGTGGAAATTCTTTTTCTTTTTAAATTGAAAGTTTAACTATTTTATTTTTGGTCAAAAAAATTATCATCTCAGATTAAAAATGCAACTATTGTGTTTAAAATTTATTTAATTTGTTGAAAGTTCTTCATTTTTTGTGAAAAATTGATTTATTTTGTTGTGAATTCGTCTTTTTTGGTTGAAAATTCATTTTTTGTCGAAAATTCAAATTTTTAGTTAAAATTCAACCGGTTCATGGAAATATCGTCTTTTTGGCTCAAAATTCCACATTTTTTATATTTTGTAAAAAAAAAATTTTTAATTGAATTTTTAACCATTCCATTTTTAGGGAAAAATTTTATCGTTTCAGTTTAAGAATGAAACTATTTGGTTCTAAATTTATGTGATTTGTTGAAAGTTTTTCATTTTTGTTTGAAAATTTATTTACTTTGTTGAGAATTTTTCATTTTTGGTAGAAAAATAATCTTTTTGGTTGAAAATTCATTTTTAGTTGCAAATTCAACTGTTTGTCGAAAATTCAACTATTTGTTGAAAATTTAACTATTTGTTGAAAATTCAACTATTTGTTGAAAAGTTGAACTGGTTTATAGCAATATCGTCTTTTTGCCTCGAAGTTCAACATTTTTGATATTTTGTAGAAATTTGCAGAAATGTAATATTCTTGGTTGAAAATTAATTTTTTGGTTAAAAATTCAACTTTTTAGTTGACAATTCAACTTTTTAGTTAAAAATTCAACTTTTTAGTTAAAAATTAAACCGGTTTATAGAAAAATCGTTTTCTCGGCTCAAAATTCAACATTTTGGATATAATTTGTTGAAAATTCTTAATTTTTGGTTGAAAATTTATGTATTTTGCTGAGAATTCGTATTTTTTTTGTAGAAAAGTAATCTTTCTAATTTTTTGTTGAAAATTCAACTATTTGTTGAAAAATTGATACTATTTAGAGAAATATTGTCCTTTTGGTTCAAAATTCCACATTTGGAATATTTTGTAGAAAATTATTTTTTTCCTTTTTAATTGAAAATTTAACTATTATATTTTCGGTAATAAAAGATTTATCTCTTTACTTTAAAAATGCAACTACTTGGTTTAAAATTTATGCAATGTGTTCAGTAAATACTCTGTTTGCAATTTGTTGAGTAAATAATATTGAGAATGTATTTTGAAAATTCTTCATTTTTGGTTGAAAATTTATGTACCTTGTTGAGAATTCGTCTAATTTGGTAAAAAATTAATCCTTTTGGTTAAAAATGAATTTTTTATTGAAAATTCAATTATTTGTTGAAAAATTGATTTGAATTATTGAAATATCGTCTTTTTGGCTAAAAATTCTACATTTTGGATACTTTGTAGACATTCGTTTGTTTTTTCAATTGAAAATTTACCTATTTCATTTTTTGTTAAAATGTTATCATTCAGATTAAAAATGCAAACCTTTGGTTTAAAATTTATTTAATTTGTTGAAAGTTGATAATTTTTGGTTGAAAATTTATGTGCTTTGTTGATAATTCGTCTTTTTTGGTATAAAAGCAATCTTTTTGGTTGAAAATTCATTTTTTGTTGAAAATTTAACTATTTGTTGAAAAATTAAACCAGTTTATTGAAATATCATCTTTTGGTTTAAAATTCTATATTTTAGATATTTTGTGAAAAATTCGATTTTTTTTTTAATTGCAAATTTATCTACTTTATTTTTTTAAAGAAATTATCTTTTGATATAAAAATACAACTATTTGGTTTAAAATTTATGAAATTTGATGAAAATTCTTCATTTTCAGTTAAAATATTATGTACTTTGTTCAGAATTCGTCTTTTTTTGTAGAAATGCAATGTTCTTGGTTGAAAATTCATTTTTTGTCGAAAATTCATTTTTTGTTAATAATTCAACTATTTGTTTAAAATGTTAACCGGTTTATAGAGATATCATATTTTTGGCTCAAAATTTCACATTTTAAATATCTTTTAGAAAATTCGTTTTTTTTTTTATTGAAAATTCAACTATTTCATTTTTGGTGAAAAAATGTATCCTCTCCGTTTAAAAATGCAACTATTCGGTTTAAAATGTATGTAATCTGTTAAAAGTTGTTTATTTTTTGTTGAAAATTCATTTATTTTCTTGAGAATTAGTTTTTTTTTGGTTAAAAATTAGACTTTTGTTGAAAATTCAATTTTTTAGTTAAAAATTCAACCGCTTTATAGAAATATCGTCTTTTTGGCTCAAAACTCAACATTTTGGATATTTTGTGGAAATTATTTTTTTTTGTTTGAATTGAAAATTTAACCATTTAATTTTTGGTAAAAAATTGTATCCTCTCAGACTGAAAATGCAACTATTTGGTTTAAAATTTATTTAATTTGTTGAAAGTTGATAATTTTTGTTGAAAATTTATTGACTTTGTTGAGAATTCGTCTTTTTTGGTTGAAAATTAATTTTTTGTTAAAAGTTAAGCTTTTTAGTTAAAAATTAAACCGGTTTATACAAATATCATCTTTTTGGCTCAAAATTCAACATTTTGGATATTTTGTAGAAATTTGCGGAAATGTAATATTCTTGGTTGAAAATTCATTTTTTGTTAAAAATTCAACTTTGTAGTTAAAAATTAAACCGGTTTATAGAAAAATCGGGTTCTGGGCTAAAAATCCAACATTTTGGATATTTTGTAGAAATTCGTTTGTTTTTTTAATTGAAATTTTACCTATTTATTTTTTGTTGAAAATGTCATCCTCCAGATTAAAAATGCAGACATTCGATTCAAAATTTATTTAATTTGTTGAAAGTTGATAATTTTTGGTTGAAAATTTATTTACTTTGTTGAAAATTCGTCGTTTTTTGCAGAAAATTAATCTTTTTGATTTTTTGTTAAAAATTCAACTATTTGTTGAAAAATTGATACGATTTATAGAATTATTTTATTTTTTGTGTTTTTGGCTCAAAATTCTACATTTTGGATATTTTGTAGAAATTCGTTTGTTTTTTTAATTGAAATTTTACCTATTTATTTTTTGTTGAAAATGTC
>JAABKJ010014410.1:0-10114 GCA_011634705.1 Andricus grossulariae
ACGAAAAATTTAATCATTGAATTTTCAACTAAAAGGGATCAGTTTTCAAGCAAAAAAGTAAAAAGTAAAATTTTTAGGTATAAAAAAATTAATTTGCAACTAAAGAAAAAACGATTTTGAACTAAATGATCAATTTTCAACCAATAAAATTATTCTTCAACAAAATAGTTGAATTGAGAAAAAATAATTAAATTTTATATAAATTCTGAAGAAAACATATAATATTAGACTTTTCAATAAGAAAAAAATAATTATTTTTTGATAAATAGTTAAATTTTCAACAAAATAATTACGTTTTCAACCAAATAGTTGAATTTTTAACTAAAAAGGATCAATTTTCGACCAAAAAGGAAAAAGTTAAATTTTGAGTTAACAAATTAATTTTCAAAATAAGAAAAAACGATTTTCAATCTAATAATTGAATTTTTAACTAGAAAGGATCAGTTTTCAACCAAAAAAGTAAAAGTTAAATTTTTAGTTATAAAAATATTAATTTTCAAGTAAAGAGAAAACGATTTTTAACTGAATGATCAATTTTCAACCAATAAAATTATTTTTTAACAAAATATATGAGTTGGGGGAAAAAATTAAATTTTATATAAATTCTGAAGAAAAAATATAATATTAGACTTTTCAATTAAAAAAAAAAATAACTTCCACCAATAGTTAAATTTTCAACAAAATAATTTCATTTTCAACGAAATAGTTGAATTTTCAACTAGAAAGGATCAGTTTTCAACCAAAAAAGGAAAAATTTAAATTTTTAGTTATATAAAAATTAATTTTCAACTAAAGAAAAAACGATTTTTAACTAAATGATCAACATTCAACAAATAAAATGATTTTTAAGAAAATAGTTGAATTCAGAAAAAATAATTAAATTTTGTATAAATTCTGAAAAAAAATAATATTAGACTTTTCAATTAAAAAAAAAAATTAACTTTTAACCAAATAGTTAAATTTTCAACAAAATAATTACATCTTCAATTAAATAGTTGAATTTACAACAAAAAACTGTCCAGTTTCTAAAAAAAAAATTAAATTTTAATTTGAAAACATTAATTTTTAACGAAAGAAACACGAATTTTCAATAAAATAGTTAACTCTTCAACCAGTAATCCAAATTTGTAACAAAATACATTGCATTTCTTTGTATTTTGCCCGAAAACCATGCACCCCAAAATATAATTTTGAATTTCATTTTTAGTTTAGTTTATTTTAATTTAGTTTAATTTAGTTGAATGTACTTAAGTTTAGTTTAGTGTAGTTTAATTTAGTTTAGTTTACTTTAGTTTAGCTTAGCTTAGCTTAGTTTAGTTTGGTTCAGTTCAGTTTAGTTTAGTTTAGTTTACTTTAGTTTAGTTTAGTTTACTTTAGTTCAGTTTAGTTTAGTTTAGTTTAATTTAGTTTAATGTACTTTAGTTTAGTTTACTTTAGTTCAGTTTAGTTTAATTTAGTTTAATTTACTTTAGCCTAGTTTACTTTAGTTTAGCTTAGCTTAGCTTAGCTTATTTTATTTTAGTTTAGTTCAGTTCAGTTTAGTTTAGTTTAGTTTACTTTAGTTTAGTTCAGTTTACTTTAGTTCAGTTTAGTTTAGTTTAGTTTAATTCAGTTTAATGTACCTAATTTTAGTTTAGTTTAGTTTAATTTACTTTAGTTTAGTTTAATTTAGTTCAGTTTAGTTTAGTTTAGTTTAGTTTAATCTAGTTTAATTTACTTTAGTTTAGTTTACTTCAGTTTAGCTTAGCTTATCTTAGCTTCGCTTAGCTTAGCTTGGTTTAGTTTAGTTTAGTTTAATTTAGTTAAATTTACTTTACTTCAATTTTCTTTAGTTTAGTTAATTTAGTTTAATTTACTTTAGTTTAGTTTACTTTAGTTTAGCTTAGATTAGCTTAGCTTAGCTTAGCGTTTAGTTTAGTACAGTTCAGTTTAGTTTAGTTTACTTTAGTTTAGTTTAGTTTACTTTAGTTCAGTTTAGTTTATTTAGTTTAATGTACTTAAGTTTAGTTTAGTTTAGTTTAATTTAGTTTAATTTACTTAAGTACAGTTTACTTTAGTTTAGCTTAGCTTAGCTTAGTTTAGTTTAGTTCAGTTCAGTTTAGTTTACTTTACTTTAGTTTAGTTCAGTTTACTTTAGTTCAGTTTAGTTTAGTTTAGTTGAGTTTAATTTAGTTTAATGTACTTAATTTTAGTTTAGTTTAGTTTAGTTAAATTTACCTAAGTTTAGTTTACTTTAGTTTAGTTTAGATTAGTTTAGTTTAATCGAGTTTAATTTACTTTCGTTTAGTTTAATTCAGTTTAGCTTAGCTTATCTTAGCTTAGTTTAGCTTAGTTTAGTTTACTTTAGCTTAGTTTAGTTTAGTTTACTTTAGTTCAGTTTAGTTTAATTTATTTTATTTTAATTTAGTTTCATGTACTTTAGTTTAGTTTAGTTTACTTTAGTTTAGCTTAGCTTATCTGAGCTTAGCTTAGCTTAGCTTAGTTTAGTTTACTTTAGCTTAGTTTAGTTTAGTTTACTTAAGTTCAGTTTAGTTTAGTTTAGTTTAGTTTAGTTTAGTTTAATTTAGTTTAATTACTTTAGTTCAGTTTACTTTAGTTTAGTTTAATTTAGTTTAATTTACTTTAGTTTAGTTTACTTTAGTTTAGCTTAGCTTAATTTAGTTTAGTTTAGTTTAATTTAGTTTAATTTACTTTAGTTCAGTTAATTTATTTTAATTTACTTTAGTTTAGTTTACTTTAGTTCAGTTCAGTTTAGTTTAGTTTAATTTAGTTTAATTTACTTTAGTTTAGTTTACTTTAGTTTAGCTTAGCTTAGCTTAGTTTAGTTTGGTTCAGTTCAGTTTAGTTTAGTTTAGTTTACTTTAGTTTAGTTTACTTTAGTTCAGTTCAGTTTACTTTAGTTCAGTTTAGTTTAGTTTAGTTTAATCGAGTTTAATTTACTTTCGTTTAGTTTACTTCAGTTTAGCTTAGCTTATCTTAGCTTAGCTTAGCTTAGTTTACTTTAGCTTAGTTTAGTTTAGTTTACTTTAGTTCAGTTTCGTTTAGTTTAATTTAGTTTAATTTACTTTAGTTTAGTTTAGTTTACTTTAGTTTAGCTTAGCTTAGCTTAGCGTAGTTCAGTTCAGTTCAGTTCAGTTTAGTTTAGTTTAGTATACTTTACTTTAGTTTAGTTTAGTTTAGTTTAATTTAATTTAATTTAATTTTTTATAAACAAACTGTAATCTCATTATTAAATGTTTATCAACAATTAAAAAATATAAATTCTTCTTTTAAAAAATGCATCTATTCTCGAAAGCGAGAGTCAAATCCGTGGGACAATTGTCGAAGGAAAAAAGGACTAGCAGAGAATAAAAACATATTGAAGCAAAAATTCATCTCGCACCGATAAATATTCTGAATTCTAGAAGCGGGATTTTTATTTCGGTAAAACTCAAAGCGATTCGGACGTCGTCAGATTTAGGAGGCGAAGGTTTGTTGAAAGCTTCAAAGAAAACCGCTTTACTCGGGGTTTCAGGTAGATCTGCATCGAGTCCTTCTACATTCCGCTCAGCGGCCGTTTTTTGCAATCGAGACCCAATGAAACACGCTATTCCATTTATCGCTTCAAAAAGTTTCAACTGGCACTCCAAGTCATTTGAATTAAGATTAAGAACTCAAAAACAATATTATCTAAACTGGAAAGAGAAAATTTCAATATTTAGTTCCAAGTTCTGCCACCAGGTGGCCGGTGGCGTTCTTTCTCGCAAGCGGTGAACTGAAGCGACGAAAATCAATGTGATCGCAGAACTTTAGTATCGGAATTCTCTGACCACTAAGACCTGATAATAAAATAGTTAGAAAATTAAACATTTCGGTTAAAAATTCGTCATTTTGATTTAAAAAATTATTCTTTTTTGGTAGGAATTTCAATTTTTTTTCGTTGAAATATAAAATATTGTATTACTTTTTTAAATTATAATTTATCTTTTTATTTATTTTATTTTTATTTTTGTAGGGTAAAAATTTAATTATTTCGTTGAAAATTAAACTATTTTGTTGACAATGCAACTGATTTTGGTTGGAGGTAATCTTTTTTTTATTAAAAATCCGACCATTTGGTTGAAATTTCATCCATTTTGTGAAAAATTAATTTTTTGTTGAAAATTCAATTCCTTTGTTGAAAAACAATGTACTTTTGTTAAAAATTATTTTTTTTATTTGAAAATTAATTTTTTAACTAATAATTTAAAATTTTCGTTTTTTTGTAAATTGATCTCTTTCAGTTGAAAATTCGACCATTTGGTTAAAAATTCATCAAGTCCTTCTACATTCCGCTCAACGGACGTTTTTTGCAATCGAGACCCGATGAAACACGCTATTCCATTTATCGCTTCAAAAAGTTTCAACTGGCACTCCAAGTCATTCGAATTAAGATCAAAACCTCAACAAAAAAAATTAAATAAACTGGAAAGCATTTATTCGATCCATACATCAACTTTCTGGACCATAAAGAAAAAATTTCAATATTTAGTTCCAAATTGTGCCACCAGGTGGCCGGTGGCGTTCTTTCTCGCGAACGGTGAACTCAAGCGACGAAAATCAGTGCGGCCACTAAGACCTGTTACCAAAATAGTTAAATTTTTAAATTTCTGACCAAGTTTTTGAATTTACAATCTACAAACATGAATTTTTAACCTAATGATGGAATTTTCAAAACAAAAAGATTAAACTTCAATCACAAACAATTTGTTAAAAATTTAATTCTTTAGCTAAAACTTCATGTTCATGTATATTGGTAACAAATTTTCTTTCTTACTAGAAAATGAATGATTAATTTTAATAATTTTATTATTATTATTAATTTTTTAAATGTTATTAATTTCATTATTAATATTAATTTTGTAAATTTTATTATTAATTTTAGTTGAAAATTGATCTTTTGTAATTGAAACTGGAAAGCATTTATTCGATCTATTGATCAACTTTCTGGAACCACAAAGAGGAAATTTCAATATTTAGTTCCAAATTGTGCCACCAGGTGGCCGGTGGCGTTCTTTCTCGCAAGGGGTAAACTCAAGCGACGAAAATCAGTGTGGCCACTAAGACCTGTTATCAAAATAGCTAAATTTTTTAATTTCTGACCAAGTTTTTGAATTTACAATCTACAAACATGAATTTTGAACCAAATGATGGCATTTTCAAAACAAAAAGATTAAAATTCAACAAAGAACAATTTGTTAAAAATTCATATTTTTTGAAATTATATATATATAATATAAAAAAGTATATAAAATACTACTATACACTGATAATTAGATATTTACATAAATTGTTTAAACAATTTATTAATGTTTTTAGAAATTTTCTCTTAGAATAGAGAGAGAAAGTTGCAGGTTTTGAAAAAAATGTCGCTTTATGTCCAATTTTGTCCAACATAATTGTTTAAACAATTTATCATTATTGCTAATAATATTATTTTTGAATAATGCTATATATTGCTTTTTCTCTGAAATTTTTTACTTTTTGTTTACTTTTCACTTCGAGTAAGTTAATATTTAATTTAATGTTGCAAAAATTATTGTTTAAACAAATTATTATTGTTTATAGCTATTTTCTTATATATTAATACTAGATAGTTGCGTTTTTTCTGAATTTTTTAGACTTTTTGTCCATTTTTTAATTATAGTGAACTAAAAATTAATTCAAGTTGGAAAAAATAGTTATTTAAACAATTTATAATTATTGCTAATAATATTATCTTTGAATAATGCTAGATATTGCTTTTTTCTGAAATTTTTTACTTTTTGTTCACTTTTCACTTCGAGTGAGTTAATATTTAATTTAATGTAGCAAAAATAATTGTTTAAACAAATTATTATTGTTTATAGCTTTCTTCTTTATTAATACTAGATAGTTGCGTTTTTTCTGAATTTTTAAAACATTTTGTCCATTTTTCAATTAGAGTGAAGTGATAATTAATTCAAGTTAACAAAAATAGTTGTTTAAACAATTTATCATTATTTTTAATAATATTCTTTCTGCTTTAGGGCAGAAAGTTGCGGTTTTTTCTGAAATTTTTAGCTATTCGTCTACTTTTCATTTGGAATGACTTAATAATTATTTGAATTGAGCAAAAATAATTGTTTAAGCAAAGTATTATTTTTGATAATTATCTTTATCTATAATAATGCCAGATTAAAAATGAAAAGTTATTCATTTTTATTATTATTCTTTTTTTTTATTATTATTATTATTAATTAAAAAAATTAAAAATTAATTCTCGTAACTAAAAATTTAAATATTCCATTTTTGGTTAAAATGATAAATTTTCAGTTGAAAATTTAATTATTTGATTTAAAATTTATATCTTTTATTAAAAATTCGATTTATTGGTAAAAGATTAATCCTCTTGGTTGAAAATTTAACTATTTGGTTACAAAATGTATGTTCTTGAAAAATCGTATTTTTTTTAATATCAATTTGTTGGTTATAAATGCAACTGTTTCGTTAAAAATAATTCTGTTTAATTTGAGGATTAAAGTATTTTGTTAAAAATTTGTATTTTTGGTTATATTTAACGTTTCCTGATAAAAAATAAAAATATTATTTAGTTGAAAGATCAATTATTATATTTCATGCTGAAAATTCATCTTTTTAGGTTGAAAATTCAACTCTGGCTGAAAATTTAAATACTTCGTTGAAAATTTTTTTTTTATATTTAATTTTTTTTAACCAAATATTTAACTATTTGATTGAAATTTCAACCGTTTGGTTGAAAAGGAACTTTTTTGTTGAAAATTTAAATAAGTGTAAAAAATTTGTATTTTGGCTTGATAATTTTAACAATTCGACCAAAAAATTCAACTATTTGGTAGAAAATTCAACTGTTTTGTAGAAAATTCTATTTTTAAAATTGAAACATTTTCTTATTGAAAATGTAATAATTCTACTTTGTGTTAAAAATTCATCTTCTTTAATTCAAAATTTTACTTTTTTTTAGTAGAAAATTTACGAAATTTGTTGAAAATTCAGTTATTTGGTTGAAGATATATGTACTTCGTTAAAAATTCTAGTTTTTTATTTAAATATATTTTTTTTGTGTTAAAAATGCAACTGGTTCGATACAAATGAATACGATTTATTTGAGAATTCAAGCATTTTATTCAAAAAAAAACAAAACAAAAAAAATTGGTTGAACATTCGACTCATTGGTTGAAAGCTGAACCACTTTCTTCAAAATTCATTTTTTTTGTTAAAGATTCATAATTTTAGTTCAACATTCATCTCTTGTTGAAAATTGAAATACTTTGTTGAAAATTACCTTCTTTTACCCGAAAAATTTAACTATTTGGTTAAAAATTCAACCATTTGGTTAAAAATGAATTTTTTTGTTGAAAATTCAAATTTTTTGTAGAAAATTCGTCGTTTTGACTTGAAAATTAATTTATTTGGTAGAAAATTCGACTGTTGTGCAGAAAATTTATTTTTCTTACTGTAATTTATTTTCTTGCTGCAAACTTAACGATTCCATTTTGGGTTAAAACTTTATTTTCTTTAGTTTGAACATTCAAATATTTTGTAGAAAATTTACGAAATTTGTTGAAAATTCAACTATTTGGTCAATAATTTATGTATTTTATTTTTTTTAACTTCTTTCTAGTAGAAAATTAATCTTCTTGGTTGAGAATTTCACTATTTTGTAGAACAATCGTCTTTTTGTTCAGAAATTTGTCTTTTTTGGTGAAAAGTTAAACTAATTAATTTAAAAAAAAATTTAGTGTCGTCAAATTCATCATTTTAGGTGAAAATTCGTCTTTTTGTTATAAAACTAACATTTGCGAGTTGAAAATTCAACTGTTTTGTAGAATTTTTTTCTTTTTTTTTAAATTTGTCTGTATTGATTAAAAGTTTAATTACTTTATGAAAAAATTCCTTTTTTTGTTACATATTCCTCTTTTTAATTAAAAATTCATCGCCTTGTTTTAAAATTGGACAATTTTGTTGAAAATTCGTTTCTTTTTGTTGAAAATTAATTTTTACTGAAAATTAAACTTTTTGCGTTTTAGTTCAAAATTTATCATTTTTAGTGGAAACTTCAACGATTTTTTTATTTATTTTTAAAGTGGAAAATTAATCTTTTTGGTTAAAAATTCGTTTTTTCTTTTAAAGTTTAACTACTTCATTAAAAATGATTTTTTTTGCTTGCAGATTCATCATTTTAGTTGAAAAATCATCTCATTGGTTGAAAATTGGTCTATTTTGCTAAAAATTCGTCTTTTTGTTATTAAAAATTAATTCTTTTTACTAAAAATTTAATTTCTTCATTTTTGGTTGAAAAATCCGCTTTCAGGTTGGAAATTCAACTAGTTCATTTACAATTCAACTATTTTATTGAAAATTAAACTCTTTGGTTGAAAACTTGACTTTTTTTTTAAATTCTTTTTTTCTCTTTTTGGTTAAAGATTCGAGGTTTTAGTTAAAAATTAAACTATTTTGTTGAATATTCGTTTTTTTTTATTGAAGATTTGTCTTTATGTTTACAATTTGAGGGTATTTTGTTCAAAATTCATTTTTTTTGCTTGCAGATTCATCGTTTGAGTTTAAAATTCATCTCTTTTTTTGACAATTTGACCATTTTTTTTAATTCGTTTGTTTTTGTTGGTAATTATTTTTTTTACCGAAAATTCAACTACATTATTAAAAGTTTGTTCTTTGTTGTTGAAATTTTAACTATTTTATTTTTCGTTGAGAATTAATCTTTTTATTGAAAATTCTATTTTTTTGGGTTAAAAATTAAACCGTGTTTGTTTGAAAAATCGACTATCGGGTTGAAAGTTCATATTTTTAGGTAGAAAATTTCAGTATTTGGTTAAAAATATATTTATTTGGTTGAAAATTCAAGTGTTTTGTTAAAAAGCCATATTTTCATGTCGAAAATTCAATTGTTTTTGTTAAACATCCGACTATCTGGATAGAAAATTCATCTTTGTATATTCAAAATTCAACATTTGGTGAAAAATTAATCTGATTTGTTAAAAATAAAACTATTTCCTTAAAAAGGAATATTTTTTCGTCGGAATGTAAACTGTCTTTTAAAAAATTCGTCTTTTTGGCTTGAAAATTGAAACATTTTTTTGAAAATTTACTTTTTTCTTGGATATTCATATTTTCGGGTTGAAAATATTTATAAATATTCAAAAAGACTTTATGGTTGCGAGTTTGTTTTTTAAAGTAGAAAATTAATCTTTTGGTGGAAAATTTATCTTTTTGGTTGATACTTCGAGAAAAGAAAGTTTGGACTACTCTAATGGACAACCCCTATACTTTAACTTACTTTTTATGAACTAAGCTACTTTGAAAAATATTAAACCCTCTACTACGATGATAATTAAATAAATAAATATATATATATTAAAACAAAAAGATCTTTCTACAAAACAGTTGAATTTTTAACAAAATAATTAAATTATCATACACTGTTAGAAATGTTTGCAATTTTAGTATACATGTGCATATTAAATTTTCTATATGTTTACTAAATTCATTACACTTTGTAATTTTAGTATACGTACGTATACTAAATTTCTCTTATGAAGTTATATGTATACTAAATTTATTAAGTGTACAGTAAGTTTCTTTTACGTATATGCATTTCATAGTTTCTTTATACACTAAAATCCATATGCGTGTTTACTATATTCAGCTATATATATTCTAATATATCTATATTCAGTTCTTTGTAATGCTAAAAATTTCGGCTTCTTTCTGCCAGGATCTGCGAAGTCTTCTCTTTAAAAGTATGTTTAATTTATTAACGTGAATTTAGATTAACCATATGATTATTTGAAAATTAAAACTTTGTTCTTCAATTTCATTTCATCTGATCATGCTTACAGATCATGAAGATCGAACCCACGCGAAGCGGAACGCGTATACTGAATTTAGTATATGCGTATACTAAATTTCGTATGCATATATAATGAATTTAGTATACGCGTATACTATATTTCATGTACGTGCATACTAAATATGCATATATGCATATATATACATATATGCATACTAAATTCAGTATATGCATATACTAAATTTACTGTACGCTGGTATACTAAATTTAATTCCATGTTGTGCATTC
>JAABKJ010014411.1:0-10114 GCA_011634705.1 Andricus grossulariae
TATAGTCCAGGGCAATCCACGCATAAACCACACTGATCCACTTGTAATCCAGTGTGATCCACTTATAACAGAGGATACTCAATTTGTAATCCAGGGTAATCCAGCTATAATCCAGGTTTATCCAATGTAATCCTCCTATAATCCATAGCCATCCACCAATAATCCGAACTAATCCACTTGGAATCCAGTGTGATCCACACATAACCGAGGACATACAATTTGTAATCCAGGGTAATATATTTGTAATCCAGGGAATTAGATTTGTAATCCAGGATATTCCAGGTATAATCTAGGGCAATCCACACCTAATCCACACTGATCCGGTTGTAATCCAATGTGATCTACATATAACAGAGGATAATCAATTTGTAATCCAGGGTAATCTATCTATACCCCAGAGTTATCCACTTGTAATCCAATGTAATCTACTTGTAATCCACTATAATCCACCAATAATTCGAACTAATCTACTTGAAATCCAGTGTGACTTGTAATCCAGAGAAATCCAGCTGTAATCTGGGGCAATCCACACATAATCCACGCTGATCCACTTGTAATATAATGTGAACCACACATAACCAAGGATAATCAATTTGTAATCCAGGATAATCCAGATATGATCCAGTGTAATCCACTTGTAATCCAATGTAATCTACATATATTTCAGAATATTCCATTTGTAATTCAATGTCATACATATCACCAACGGTGAACTATTTGCAATCCAGTGTAATTCACCTATAATCCAGAACAATCCACACCTAATCCACGCTAATCCACTTGTAATCCACTGTGATCCACATGTAACCGAGGATAATCGATTTGTAATCCAGGGTCGTCGATTTGTAATCCATGGTAATCCAGCTATAATCCAGTGCAATCCACACATAATCCACGCTAATCCACTTGTAATTCAGCGTGATCCACATATAACCGAGGATAATGAATTTATAATCCAGGGTAATCCAGCTATAATCGAGAGTAATCCAGCTACAATCGAGAGTAATCCACTTTTAATCCAATATAATCCACCTATATTCCAGAGTTTTCCATTTGTAATGCAATGTTATCTACATATAACCAACGGCGAACCATTTGCAATCCAGTGTAATCCACCTATAATCCAGAGCAATCCACGCATAATCCACGCTGATCCACTTGTAATCTAGTGTGATCCACACATAACCAATTCAGTGTAATACACATATAATCCAGAACAATCCACATATAATCCGCCCTAATCCACTTGAAATCCAGTGTGATCCACAAATAGCCGAGGACAATCATTTTGTAATCTAGGGTAATCGATTTGTAATCCAAGGTAGCTTACTTGGAATCCAGCGTAATCCAGCTATCATCCAGCTCAATCCACACATAATCCACGCTGATCCACTTGTAATCCAGTGTGATCAACATATAACAGAGGATAATCAATTTGTAATCCAGGATGATCCAGCGTAATCCACTTGTAATCCAATGTAATCCACTTGTAATCCAATGTAATCCACTTATAGTCTACTATAATCCACCTATATGCCAGAGTATTCCATTTGTAATTCCATTTCATATACATATAACCAACGGTAAATCATTTGCAATCCAATGTAATCCACGTATAATCCAGGGAAATCCACACATAATCCGGCCTAATCCACTTGAAATCCAGTGTAATCCACAAATAGCCGAGGACAATCAATTTGTAATCCAGGGTCCTCGATTTGTAATCCAGGGTAATCCAGATATAATCCAGGTCAATCAACACATAATCCACGCTAATCTACTTGTAATCTGGTGTGATCCACACATAACCGAGGATAATCAATTTGTAATCCAGGGCAATCGATTTGTAATCCAGGGTATTCGATTTGTAACCCAGGGTACTCACCTATATTTTAGAGTAATTCATTTGTAATTCAATGTAAAACATATCGCCAACGGTGAACCATTTGAAATCCAGTGTAATCCACCTATAATCCAGAGAAATCCACGCATAATCAACGCTGATCCACTTGTAATCCATTGTGATCTACACATTAACGAGGATAATCAATTTGTAATCCAGGGCAATCGATTTGTAATCCAGGGTAGTCGATTTTTTAATCCAGGGTACTCTATTTGTAATCCAGGGTAGTTGAATTGTAATCCAGGGTAGTCTACTTGTAATCCAATGTAATCCACATATATTCCAGAGTATTCTATTTGTAATTCAATGTCATACATAACACCAACGGTGAACCATTTGCAATCTAGTGTAATCCACTTATAATCCAGAGAAATTCACGCATAATCAATGCTAATCCACTTGTAATCCAGTGTCGTCTACACATGAACGAGGATAATCAATTTGTAATCCAGGGTAATCGATTTGTAATCCAGAGTAATCCATATTTAATCCAGGGTAATCGATTTGTAATCCAGGTTAGTTGATTTGTAATTCATGGTAGTTGATTTGTAATCCAGGGTAGTCTACTAGTAATCCAATGTAATCCACATATATTCCAGAGTATTCCATTTGTAATTCAATGTCATACACATCACTAACGGTAAACCATTTGCAATCCAGTGTAATCCAACTATAATCGAGAGAAATGTACACATAATCAACGCTAATCCACTTGTAATCCAGTGCGATCTACACATGAACGAGGATAATCAATTTGTAATCCAGGGTAATAGATTTGTATTCCAGGGTAGTCGATTTGTAATCCACGGTACTCCATTTGTAATCCAGGGTAGTTGAATTGCAATCCAGGGTAGTCGATTTGTAATCCAATGTAATCCACATATATTCCAGAATATTCCATTTGTAATCCAATGTCATACACAACACCAACGGTGAACCATTTGCAATCCAGTGTAATCCACTTATAATCCAGAGAAATTCACGCATAATCAATGCTAATCCACTTGTAATCCAGTGTGATCTACACATGAACGAGGATAATCAATTTGTAATCCAGGGTAGTCGATTTGTAATCCAGGTTAATCGATTTTTAATCCAAGGTAGTCCATTTGTAATCCAATGTAATCCAGCTATGATCCAGCATAATTCAATGTAATCTACCTATATTCCAGAGTATTCCATTTCTAATTCAATGTCATCTACATATAACCAACGGTAAACCATTAGCAATCTAGTTTAATCCAGAGCAATCCACACATAATCAACGCCAATCCACTTGTAATCCACTGTCGTCCACCTATTGCCTTAGTAATCAATTTGTAATCCAGGGTCGACGATTTGCAATCCTGAGTAATCCGCCTATAATCCAACGCAATCCACACATAATCCACGCTGATCCACTTGTAATCCAGTGCGATCCACATATAACAAAGGATAATCAATTTGTACTCCAGGGTAATCCAGTTATAATTCAGCCCAATCTACTTGTCATCCAATGTTATCCACATATGATCCAGCGTATTCAATTTGTAATTCAACGAATAATTCAATAATTCAATAATTGTACATATATCAAACAGTAAACCATTTGTTATCCTAGGTAAACCAGATACAATCTAGGATGAGCCCCTTGCAATCCAAAGTAATCCACCTATTATCCTAAGTAATCCAGTGTAATCCACATATAATCCAGGGTAATACACTTGTAATCCAGAGTAAACCACCTATAATCCAGAACAATCCGCGCTCATCCACTTGTAATCCAGTGCGATCCACATTAAACAGAGGATAATCGATTTGTAATCCAGCGCAATCCAGATAAAATCCACCTTTAGTTCAGAGTAATTTACTTGTAATCCAGTGTAATTCACACATAATGCAGAGTAATCCACTGGTAGTAGAGTCAATCTACCCGTAACCAATGTACAACTTGTAATCAATATTTATCCACATATAATCCATTTGTTATCCACTTTCAATCCAGTATAATACTGGACAATCTATATATAACCCAGAACAATCCACTTGTAATCCAGTGTTGTCCATCTATTACCTTAGTAAGCCATTTGTAATCCAGGTTAATCTACCTATAATCCATGACACTCCACTTATAATTCCGTGCAATTCACATATAATCCATCATAATCCACTTGTTATCCACTTGTAATCCAGTTTTATTCACTTATGAACGAAAGTAATCGTTGGAATCCATAGTAATCCATCTTTAATTCAAGGTAATCCACTTGTAATCCATGGAATCCACATATAATTCAGAGTAATCCACTTATAATACGGTGTAATCCACCTATCACCCACGGTTAGCCATTAGCAAACCATAGTAGTCCACATATGATAATCATGTAATCCATGGTAATCCACTTGTGATTCACTGTAATCCGTTTATAGTCTAGGGTAATCCACTTGTAATTCAAGACAATCCTCCTATAATCCAGCGTTATCCACATGGGATCCAAAGTAATTCACGTATAATCCAGCGTAATCCAACTTTTGATTCAGGGCATTCTACTTTTAATCCAGGGTAATCCACTTGCAATACAGTGCAATCCACCCGTAACCAAAGGGTAATCCACTTGTAGTTCGGCGTAATCCGCGTATAATCCAGGGTAATACATTTGTAATTCAGTGTAATCCACATATAACCCAGGACAATCCACTTTTTAATAATCGCGACCCACATATAATCCAGGGTAATCTATTGGATATACAGGATAATCCACGTATGGTCCAGGGTAATCCACTTGTCTTCCACTGTAATCCACTTATAATCCACTTATAATCCGCTTATAATCCACTTATAATCCACTTATAATCCACTTATAATCCACTTATAATCCAGGTAACAGATTTGTAATCCAATGTAATCCACATCATGTTTTTGAGTTGAAAATTCAACTATGTAATGAAAATTGATGTATTTTGTTAAAAATTCGTCTTTTTTTATAGAAAATTAATTTCTTTGATTGAAAATTTAACCAGTTTGTTCAAAAATTCGGCTTTTTGGTTGAAAATTAATTTTTTAACTGAAAATTTAATTACTGTGGCCTATCCCACTTGTAATCCATTCGAGTTCACCTTTAATCCAGGTAATCCAACATAATCCACTTTTAATCCAGGGTAATCCACTTATAATCCAGTGTAATTCACATACAATCCAGAAAAATCTACTTGTGTCAAATATTGATTTTTTTGTTGTCAAAAATTGATTTTTTTGTTGTCAAAAATTGATTTTTTTGTTGTCAAAAATGTTTTTTTTTTAGACGAAAATTCATGTATGTTTTCGAAAATTCGTCTTTTTCGTTAAAAATTAATCTTCTGGTTTGAAACATCATCTTTTTTGTTGAAAATTCAACTATGTTCTTAAAAATTCGTGTACTTTGTTAAAAATTTGTCTTTTTAGTAGAAAAATAAATCTCCTTGTTTGAAAATTTATATTTTTGGTTAAAAATTGAAAAATTTAATAATTTTGTTGAAAATTCGTTGTTAAAAATTTAACAATACGTTTAAAATTTTCTATATTTTGTTATAAATTAGTCTTTTTTGGTAGAAAATTAATCTTCTTTGAAAATTCAACTGATTGGTTAAAAGTTGAACTACATTGTTCAAAATTCATTTTATTAGTTTAGGGTCCATCTTTTTTGTTAAGAAATTTAATTATTTTATCGAAAATTTTTTTCTGTTTGGTTAAAAATTAATTTTTTTATCTCAAAATTTAAATATTCTATTGTTGGTTGGAATTTGATATATTTTGTTTGAAAATTCGTTGTTTTTTTTTTGTTCAAAATAAATTTTTTCAATTGCAAATTTAGCTATTCCATTTTTGGTCTAAATTTGATCATTTTCAGTTTAAAACTCAACTATTTGTCTACAAAATTAAAATATTTGGTCGAAAATTAAGTTTTTGGTAAGAAAATTCATATTTTTATTTCGTAGAATTTTTAATCTTTTTAATTAAAAATGCAACTGTATTGTTATAAAATAATTTTTTTGTTCAAGATTCATCATTTTAGTTGACAATTCAAATATTTTATTGAAAATTTATTTATTTTGTTAATAATTCAACTATTTTATTGAATATAATCTACTTTGTTTAAAAATTCGACCGTGGTTAAAAATTAATACATCTACAATATCTTTTTAATTATGTTAAAAAATGTTTTCAACTATTTCGATATTTCCTTAGTTTTTAGTTGAAATGAATTTTATAGAAAAATAATTATATTTTTGATAAATAAAATTAATTTAATATTTAATAATTTATATATAACTAAATTTGTAATAATAATTTTGATATTTATTTATTTATATTTATTTTTATTGATGACTGAACAATGAATGATGCGTGCTTCTGTGGCAGGAACCTCTGCAAACCACAGCCACAGGAAATAATAATTCAATTATGAGTTATGAGTAACTACTGTACAATATAATTGTGGGCTATTTATTACATAATTATAGGTACTAATGCGAAATTAACAAGTGGTTTTGACACTTTTTATTCTTTGGCTTTTTTAGCTTCAATCATTTTTTTTGAATGAATAAGAAAATTATTTATTAGTATATATTTATTAGTTTATGATTTATAAAAATTCCTACTTATTTATCGCATCATTTTATTTTTGGTTGAAAATTCATTCTTTTCGGTTAAAAATTCGACTATTATATTATTGGATGAGAATTCATCTTTTTTTATTAAAAAGTTTATTATTTGGTTCAATAGTTAATTACTTTGATAAAAATTTGAACAATTCAGTTGAAAATTAACTTTTCTGGCTTCAAAGTTAAACAAATTGGTTGACATTTTATTTATATCTTGACTGAAAAATCTTTTTTTGTTGAAAATTCATCTTTTTGGTTTGAACATTAATTTTTTTTTTAATAATGCAACTATGTGATTAAACAATAATTTGTTTTGTCTAAGAATTCTACTAATTTTCTGAACATTCTTTTTTTTGAAGATTCAACTACTTGGTTTAACGTTGAACCACTTCCTTACAAATTAATTTTTTTTGGTTGAAGATTCACATTTAAGTTGAAAATTAATTTCATTATTTGAAAACTAAACTTTTTTGTTTACAATTTTTTTCGGTTTTGAAAAATTCAACTGCTTTGTAGAAAATTCGTTAATTTTGGCTTGAAAAATCAACAAATTGGTTAAAATTTTATTTAAATAATCTTTTTTGTTTAATAATAATTCAATTTTTTGGTTGAAAATGTATCTTTTTGATTGAAATATCAACTATAACATTTTTCGTGGAGAATTAATCTATTTTGGTTGAAAATTCAATTACTTGGTTGAAAGTGGAATTAATTTGTTAAGAATTTATTTCTTTGATCAAAATTGTTAAAAATGCGTTGTTTTTTTGTTGGAAAAACAATGATTTTAAAGTGAAAATTTAACTTTGCGAACTCTTATTGTAAATTTATATGTTTTAGTTTAAAAAAAATCAACTACTGTTAGAAAATTTATCTTTTTTAATAGGAAATTGTTTAATAGGAAAAACGGTTTAGTTGAAAATTATTCCGTTTTGATTCAAAATTCCACTATTTGATTGAAAGTTGAACTACGTTGTTAAAAATTAATTTTTTTGGTTGAATATTCATTATTTTAGTTGAAAATTAATTTCTTTGATTGAAATTGTTGAAAATTCGTCGTTTTTTTGTTGGAAAATTAATTTTTTCAAACTGAAAATTAAACTTTTTCATTTTTTATTAAAAATTTTTATTTTCTACCTGAAAAGCCAACTATGGTTCGAAAATGAATATTTTCTAGTAGAAAATTAATCTTTTAAGTTTAAAATTCATCTTTTGTAGTTGAAAATTAAATTCTTTGTTGAAAATTCATTTTGTTGTTGTTGAAGATTTATGATGTAAGTAGAAACTCATTTTTTGGGTTGAAATTGTTGAAAGTTAGTTGTTTTTTGTTGAAAAATTATTTTTTTTCCAACTGAAATGTAAAATTTTACATTTTTAATTGAAAATTTATCATTTCTAATTGAAAATCCAACTATTGTTTAAAAATTCATCTTTTTAGTTCAAAATTTAACTGTTTGTTTGAAAATTAATCTGTTTTGGTTGAAAATTCATTTTTTGGGTTGAAATTGTTGAAAATTCGTTGTTTTTTGTTGGAAAATTAATCTCTTATACTGATATTAAAACTGTTGGATTTTTTTTGAAAATTTATATTTTCTAGTTGCAAATCCAACTATTGTTGAACTACCTTGCTAATAATTGCTTTTTGTGGTTGAAATTTGTATTAATTTTTTTTTAAATTAAGAATGAAAAGAAATCGATTTTATCATAAATAATTTTTGCAAAATAAGCAAGAAAATGATTCACAATTGAAAAATAAACTTCCAATTTAGCAATTTTTAGAAATGCATTTAAATATTTTGGATTGTTTTCTTTTTTTCTAATTGGAAAATTTAATAATCTGAATAGATTTGTTTCAGAATCATCCACATGAATAACTTTTTCAAAAATTCATTTTTTTGTTATTGAAGATTTATGAGTTTAGTTGAAAATTCATTTTCTGGGATGAAATTGTTGAAAATGCGTTGTTTTTTGCTGGAAAATTAATTTCTTTTTGAATGAAATAAATAATTTTCCATTGGAAATTTATATTTTCTAGTTAAATATCCAACTGTTGTTTGAAAATTCATCTTTTTAGTTCAAAATTTAACTGTTTCGTTGAAAATTAATCTGTTTTGATTGAAAATTCAACTAGTTGGTTGAAAGTTGAAATACCTTTTTAAAAATTGCTTTTTGTAGTTGAAAATTGAATTACTTTGTTAGAAATTAATTTTTTTGTTGTTGAAGACTTATAATTTTAGTTGAAAAGTCATTTTTTGGGTTGAAATTGTTTAAAAATCGTTGTTTTTTCGTTAAAAATTAATTTTTTTAAACTGAAAATTAAACTCTTTCATTTATTATTGAAAATTTTTATTTTCCAGTTGAAATGCCAACTATAGTTCAAGAATTCATGTTTTTTAGTAGAAAATTAAGTTTTTAGATTTAAAATTAATCTTTTTGTGGTTGAAAATTGAATTCTTCATTAAAAATTTATTTTTTTGTTGTTGAAGATTTATAATTTCCGTTGAAAATTAATTTTTGGGTTGAAATTGTTGAAAATTCGTTTTTTTTTGTCAGAAAATTATTTTTTTAACTGAAAATTCAAATTTTTCATTTCTTCATTGAAAATGTATATTTTCTAGTTGAAAATCCAACTATTTTTCGAAAATTTATCTTTTTAGTTCAAAATTTAACTATTTTCTTGAAAATTAATCTATTTTGGTTGAAAATTCAACTATTTGGTTGAAAGTTGAACTACCTTGTTGAAAATTGATTTTACGTAATCGAAAATTCAACTTTTGGAATTAAAATTGAATTACTTTGTTAAAAAGTCTTTTTGTTTCTTGGAAGAATAATGATTTTCGTTGAAAATTCAGTTTTTGGGTTGAAATTGTTGAGAATTTGTCGTTTTCTTATTAGAAAATTAAGTTTTTCCAACTGAAAAGTTATCTTTTCCAGTTTTTATTGAAAATTGATATTTTCTAGTTTAAAATCCAATTATTGTTCGAAAATTCATATTTTTTAGTAGAAAATTATTCTTGTAGGTTGAATATTGATATTTTTAGGTCAAAATTTAACTGTTTAGTTGAAAAAGGAACTACCTTTTTAAGAATTCATTTTTTACGGTTGAAAATGAAAATACTTGGTTAAAAATTCATTTTTTTTGTTGAAGATTCATTATTTTAATTGAAAATTCATGTCTTTGATTGAAAGTGTTGAAAATTCGTTGTTTTTTTTGTTGGGAAATTAATTTTTTCAAACTGAAAATTAAACTTTTTCGTTTTCTAACTGAAAATTAAACTTTTTCATTTCTTATTGAAAATTTATATTTCCTAGTTGAAAATCCAACTATTGTTTGAAAATTCATCTTTTTAGTTCAACATTTAACTCTTGTGAAAAATTAGTCTGTTTTGGTTGGAAATTCAACTATTTGGTTAAAACTTGAACTAACTTGGTAAAAATTGATTTTTTGTAATCGAAAATTCTATTCATTTCTTGGATTGAAGTTTATGAAAATTTGTTGTTTTCTTATTAGAAAATTAATTTTTTCCAACTGAAAAGTTATCTTTTCCAGTTTTTATTGAAAATTGATATTTTCTAGTTTAAAATCCAATTATTGTT
>JAABKJ010014412.1:0-10114 GCA_011634705.1 Andricus grossulariae
TATTTTTCGTCGAAAATTTATCTTTTTTGATAGACATTTAATCTTTTGGTTGAAAATGTAACTATTTTGTTGAAAATCTTTTGGGTTAAAAATTCAACTGTTGGATTGATAATTATTTTTTGTTTGTTTGAAGGTTCATTGTTTTAGTTAAAAATTCATTTCATGGCTTAAAAATTTAACTCTTTTGTTGAAAATTTATTGTTTGTGTGTTGAAAGTTAATCTTTTTGGTTGAGAATTCATTTTTTTATGAAAAATATTTTTTTAAATTGAAAATTCATTTTTTTAAATGAAAATTGAGCTGTTCTATTTTTCGTCGAAAATTTATCTTTTTTGATAGACATTTAATCTTTTGGTTGAAAATGTAACTATTTTGTTGAAAATTGACCTATTTGGTAGAAGACTTATCTTTTTTTTTTGTAGAAAATTCATCTCTTTGATTGAAAATTATTTGTTTAAATCAAAAATTAATTTTTTCAACTAAAAATTTAACTATTCTATTTTTGGTCGAAAATTCATCTGTTTGGTTGAAAAATTGTTTAATAGATGCAACCTTTTAATTGAAAACTGTGCATTTAAACGTAAATTATATTTGTATTTTATTCTTTTAATTTCGCAGAAGTGGCCTTGTGTCCGAACAATAATGAGGTTCACGTGTACAAGCACCAGTCGATGGGTTGGAAGCAGTTACAAGTAATGCAAGAACATGATCAGCGAGTAACTGGAATCGATTGGGCTCCAAAGACAAATCGAATCGTCACTTGTGCAGCTGACAAGAACGCTTTTGTCTGGACGCTAGGTGAAGATGGAAAGTGGAATCCTGCCTGGGTTTTGCTGCGAACGAATCGAGCAGCCACTTGTGTAAAGTGGTCTCCTCTAGGTACATCTTATTATTATTTTTAAACTCGTTTCCACCTATTAAATCAGGGTGTCTAGTGTCCTGGAAATCCTTGAAAACCTGGAAATGTCCTTGAATTTTTTTTTACCTGGAAAAACCTGGGAAATTCCTTGAATTTTGCTCGTGGTCCTGGAATTTCCATTTCCTTAAAGAAAAAATAGGTTTGACTGATGTGAGTTATTTCATACTATTTGTACAGTGTGGCCGGGGGTCAGAGAAAAAATTAGGGGAAAGTCAGGGAATTTTATTTGACTGGGAAAGTCATGGATTTTGAAGAAAAAAATCTTGCAAAAGTCAGGGAATTTCAATAAGAGGTATTTTTGTTAAGGATAATAAATTTGAAACTTTTTTATTTGAATTTGAAATTGTTTTATTTTATTTATAAAATATTCTGTGTTGAAAATGTAACAAGATTATTGTGGTATTTGAATATTATTGGTCTGGGAAAATGAGAAATTGGTCAGAATAAAGATAGAGAATTTTGAAAATAATGCTTGAGGCTACCCTGATGTAATGTTCTTGAATTCATATTTTTTGGTAGAAAATTCTATTATTTGGGTGAAGGTTGAAACAATCAAAGATTTCCAAATATTTCAAGGTATTTCCAAAAAATGTTAAGATTTTTGTATATTTTAAAAAATTCCAAGGAATTTTAAAGATTTTATGGTGTTTTTAAAAATTACAAGGTATTTTCAAGACCTTTAAAAAGCTTCAAGGGATTTCAAAAGAATTGAAATATTTTAGGGTATTTTAAAAGATTCTAAGGAATTTTGATCAGATTTCAATAATTTCGAGGAATTCCAAAGGATTTAAAAATATTTTAGGTTTCTTCTTTTAAATTTAAAATAATTTTCAAGAACTTTAAAAAGTTTCAAAGTATTTAAAATATTTTAGTGTATTTTAAAAAATGTCAAGGGATTTTGAAGTTTTTCGAGGATTTCAATGATTTTAAGGGATTTTAAAAGCTCTCAAGGTATTCTAATAAATTATCCTAGATTTCAGGAAATATCGTCAGATTTTATAGAATTTTGCCGGATTTTATCATATATAAATAAATTTTAAAGAATTTATTCACAAAAATGGAGGGATTTCTTAGGGGTTCAAAGATTTGCAAATATTCCAAGGTATTTTCAATAATTTAAAAATATTTTTGTATATTTTAAAAGATTCCAAGGAATTTTCAATTAGTTTAAACAATTTGAAGGGAATTCAAAGAATTTTAAAGATTTTATGGTATTTTTAAAAATCCCAATGAATTTTTAAGAGCTTTAACAATTTTCAAGGGACTTCCAAAGATTTTATTGGTTTTGAAATATATTATATCTTTAAAAAATTTCAATAATTTCATGTGTTTCCGAAGTATTTGAAAGATTTTAGGGTATTTTCTAAATAAATTCCAAGTTATTTTCACAAGCTTTAAAAAGGTTAAAGGAATTTGAAAATGTTTGATAGGATTTGAAATATTTTAGGATATTTAAAAAGATTTCAAGGAATTTCCCAGGATTTAAATGATTTCAAGGTATTTTGAAATTATTCTGAATTTCAGGAAATATCAGATTTCACGGGATTTCATAATATTTTAATGGATTTTAAAGAATTTATTCACAAGAAGTGAGAGATTTTTTAAGGTTTCAAAGATTTGATGAGATTTTTAAAATATTTTTTGCAGTTAATTTGAATTCATCCTGAATTCTTATCATTTATCCTAAATTCTTTTGAATCCTCTTGATTTCACTTGAATTATTTTTAATTTACTCAATTCATTGGATTTTCTTTTTCAGATTTGGTTTCATTTTTCATATTTCTAAATTGCTTTCAAGTTACTTGAATTTTTTTTAGTTTATCTTGAATTTTTATTAATTTCAACAAATTCTTCTCATTTCCCTTAAATTTCTCTAAATTCGATCCAATTTTACTGAAAACAATAGCATTTTTTGGATTTTAATTTTTTTTTTTCAATTTATTTGAATTCTTTTCAATTTTTTGCTTCTAAAATAGTTATTTTATTGAAATGTAAAGAGTAATTTAAATATTTTAACCTGTTATGAAAGAAAAATCTAGTTTAAAACTTTCAAAAGATTTCAAGGATTTTAAAGATCTTCAAATATTTAAAACGATTTCAAAATGTTTTATAAGATTTCAAAAGATTTCAAATATTTTAATGATTCTAAATGAATACAAAAGATTTCAGAAAGATTTCACAAGTATTTCAAAGAATTTATAAGGATTTCAAAAGATTTCAAGAATTTCAGATTTCAAAAAGGGTGCATTACACCAGATTTAAAAGATTTTAAACAATTTCAAAAGGTTTCAATAAATTTGAGAAAATTTCAACAGATTTCAATTATCTCTAATGAACAAAAAATATTTTACAAGTAAAAATTAAAGAAAGATTTCAGAAATATTTCAAAGATTTCTGAAAGTTTTCAAAATACTTTAAAACACTTCACAATGATTTCAAAAATTTTACAAAAATTTTAAAAGATTTTGTATAGATTAAAAATATTTTAATGATTTCAAATAAATACAAAAGATCTCACAAATATTACAAAGATTTCATAAAAATTTGAAAAGAATGCAAGAATTTCAAAGATTTCAATACGAGATTTCAAAACATTTCAAAGTATTTAAACGATTTCAAAACATTTCAAACATTTCACAAAGATTTTCAAAATTTCAGAAGATTTCAAGGATTTCAAAGATTTAAAAAATCAAATTAATTAAAAAGCCAGATTTCTAAGATTTCAGAACATTTCAAATATTTGAAATGATATCAAAATTTTTTAGAAGATTTCACAATTATTTAAAAGATTTCCTAAAGATGTCAAAAGAATAAAAGAATTTCAAAGATTTCAAAAAGGATACGGTACACCAGATTTCGAAAATTTTTCAAAATAGTTCAAAGACTTTAAATAATTTCAATTTTGTTTAGATGATTTCAAAAATTTTCACAAATATTCCAAGGGTGTCAAATGAGGAAAAAAGATTTCAGAAAGATTTTACAAATATTTCAAAAAGGGTGCAGTACGCCAAGTTTCAAAACATTCCAAAGATTTTAAACGAGTTCACTTTTTTTTTGGAAATTTCAAAAATTTTCACAAAGATTTCAAATATTACAGTAATTTTGAATAAATGCAAAGTATGTAGGAAATATTTCACAAGTATTTCAAAGAATTCATAAGGAATTTAAAAGATTTCAAGTATTTTTTTTTTTTTTTAATGTTTCAAAGATTTTAAAACATTTCAGAGGTTTTAAATAATTTCAAAAGGTTTCAATAAATTTGAGAGGATTTCACAAATATTTAAAAAAACATCACAAAGATTTCAAAGATTTTACAAAAATTTTAAAAGATTTCACAAGGATTTCACAGAAATTTCAAGATTTTAAATATTTCAAAATATTTACAAAGATTTCAAGGATTTCAAGGATTTCAAAGACTTTGAATATATTTTAAAATATTCACAAAGACTTATGTTCGCAAAAAATTAAAAATTAGTTTATTTATGGTCCTGTTTTCTTAAGAAATTGTGGACCAATAAAAAATGAAATGTCTCATCTTTTACATGTATAACAAAAAGTTATTTGATTATCTGATTTAAAAAAAAGTCCTCGAAAAACTTGATTTGTGTCCTAGAAAACCTTTAAGACCTTGAATTTTGTTCCTCAGAATCGCTGGACATCCTCCTTATATGAATCGAATTCCTTTGAATTATTTTTAATTAAAAGAAACATTAGTCACATTATTAATTCAAATTAGTTACTTTTTGGGTTTAAATTCAAATTGAAAATTGTCTTATTCCCTTTATGATAGATTCTATAAAATATTACAAGATTAAAAATTGGTTCTTCAAATATTAATTAATGCTAAGAGAAATGAAAAATTAGTCAAGGAAAAGTCAGGGAATTTTGAAAATGAAGTTTTGCGATCACCCTGAATACTTAACATTTTATTTCATATTTTCATTCCTAATTCCTCATTTCTAATTTCAGAAAACAAATTCGCTGTTGGCTCTGGGGACAGAATCATTTCCGTTTGTTATTTTGCTTCCGAGAACAATTGGTGGGTCTCGAAGCACATCAAGCGGCCCCTGCGATCGACGGTGACTGCAATTGACTGGCATCCGAACAACAAAGTTTTAGTCGCTGGATCAACTGATTATAAAGTTCGAGTTTTCAGTGCTTGCATTAAAGATATGGAGGATGCACAAAACCAAAGCGCTTGGGGAACCAGTTCCTCGCTAGGAACATTGTTTGCAGAGTTTGCAAATTCCCTCAGTGGAGGTAAGGGGCCATCCATAAATTAATTTTTTTTAATCCCATTTTTTTAAACTAATTTTAACAGGGTTTGTTAATTTTTCTTAAACGCAAAATGAATAGAACATAATAAGAAAATCCAACGATTTTTCGTTAAAAGTTCATTTTTTTTGACAATTTTTTAGTTGAATATTTATCTCTGGGATTAAAGTTTAACAAATTTGTTCAAAATTTATTTCAATTTTGGTTGAAATTTAATTTATGACTGAAACTTGTTTGTAGAATTTTTTTTTTAGTTCAAACTTTAACTATTTGGTTAAAAATTCATAGCATTTGTTGAAAACTTGTCTTTTTCAGTAGAAAATTTATCGTCTTTGTTCAAAATGAATGGGAATGATTAAAAATTCATCTATTTTATTAAACATTCATCTCTTTTGGTAGAAATTAAATTTTTTTATTAAAAATACAACTGGTTAAAAATTAATAATCTGTTTTGGTTGAGGATTGAATTGTTATGTTAAAAATTAATGTTTTAAGTTTGGAGATTCATCATTTTATTTGAAAATTGAACGATTCCAGTTTTGAATGAAAATTTATAATTTTTTTGTAGAAAATTCAACTAATTAGTTCAAAATTCATGTATTATGTTGTAAATCCATCTTTTTCGGTAGAAAATTAATCTTCCTAGTTGAAAATTCATCTTTTTTTTTTGTAAAAAACTCATCTTTTTTAGTAGAAAATTTATCTTCTCTGTTGAAAATTAATGTTTTTGGTTGAAAATTAATATATTTTGTTGAAAATTCGTCTTTTTTGGTAGAAAATTCTTCTCCTTGATTAAACAAATATTTTTGGTTGAAAAGTTAACTCTTTGCTTGAATCTTGAACTCTTTTGTTCAAAATTGATTTTTTTATGATTCATCATTTTAGTTAAAAATTCACCTATTTGGTTGAAAATGTTTTGTCGAAAATTGATTTTTTTCTGATTCACCATTTTATTTGAAAATTCACCTATTTGGTTGAAAATCCTTGGTTAAAAATGATTTTTTTTATGATTCATTTTTGTATTGGTTATAATTTTTTGTTAAAAATTCGTCTTTTTCGGTAGAAAATTAATCTTCTTTGTTAAATTTTTTGTTATGTATTTTTTTGAAAATTCATCTTTTTCAGTAGAAAATTTATCTTCTTTCTTCAAAATTAATGTCTGATTAAAAATTCATCTCTTTTGGTAGAAATAAATTTTTTTTGTTGTTAAAAATACAACTGTTTGGTTAAAAATTAATAATCTGTTTTGGTTGAGGATTCAACTGTTATGTTAAACAATAATGTTTTATGCTTAAGATTCATCATTTTAGTTGAAAATTCATTTTTTTTGTTTTTTTTTTTTGTTAAAAATTTAACTGTTCCATTTTTTGTAGAAAATTGATTTTTCTTAGTACAAAATTCAACTATTTGGTTGAAAATTCATATCTTTTGTCGAAAATTGGTCTTTTTTTGCTAGAAAATTAATCTTGTTCACTAAACAAATATTTTTGGTTGAAAATTTAACTATTTGGTTGAAAGTTGAACTCTTTTGTTGAAAATTGACTTTTTTATGATTCATCATTTTATTTTAAAATTCACCTCTTTGTTCAAAATGAATGGTTTTTATTAAAAATGCATCTATTTTATTAAAAATTCATCTCTTGTGATAGAAATTTAAGCTCTTTTTTTGTTAAAAATGCAACTGTTTGGTTAAAAATTAATAATCTGTTTTGGTTGAGGATTCAACTGGTATGTTAAAAATTATTGTTTCAAGTTGGAGATTCATCATTTTAGTTGAACAATTTTCAACAAGGAAGTACATTTTCAATCAATCTTTTGATATTTCAACTAAATAGTTGAATTTTAAGTTTAAAATCTAATTCGTAAACAAAATTTCAACTAAAATGATGAATTTTCAAGGAAAAAATGAACTCTTCTAGAATGTACGATAAATTTTCAACGACAAATTTTATAGTTGATATTTTAACAACAACAACAAAAATAATAATAAAATAAAAATCAGTTGAATTTCACCACAAAAAAAAAGAACTTTTAACAAAATACTTCAATCCTTAACTAAAACGGATTAATTTTCAACCAAAAAGTTGCATTTTTAACCGAAACAGATTAATTTTTAACCAGACAGTTGCTTTGTTAACCAAAAAGGTTTAAATTTCTACGAAAAGAGAAGAATTTTCAAGCAAATTGTTGAATTTTCAAGCCAAACAGACGATTTTTCAAATAAAAGTTGAATATTCAACAAGTAAGTATAAATTTTTAACAAAACTGTTGAATTTTCAACAAAATAATTAATTTGGAACCAAATAATAAAAATTTTAACCAAATAATATGAACTCTTAACGAAGTATAAATAAATAGAAATTTTTATAATTAATAGACGGAAACGTAACATTTTAAGTAAACATTGAAATTCATTTTTAATACTTTAAAAATGTTATGTTAGAAAACTGGAAATTTTGCTTTAAAAAATAAAGGTGTTGTTCATTCACATTGAGAAATATTTTTTTTTCAATTATTGTTATTTCAAATTAAGACAATAATTTAAAAAAAAATACATTGGAAATTTAAACCAAATTTTTTTGGTCAAAATATTTTATTGTATTTTTAATGGCTAAATGATTTATTTAAAAACAATTTTTTTTATGGTTTAAATCCGATAATTTTTTAGTATCGGATATTTTATAATTCGGCAATTTCCTATCGAAATTTTTATTATTCGGGACTTTTCGAATTTGCTAATATTATAAATTGTTCGGTAATTTTATTATTTCTAGAATTTTCCAAGTCGATATTTTTATATTTCGGCAATTTTATAATTTCGGGAATTTTCTCTTTCGAATATTTTGTTTTTTCGGTATTTTTACAGTATCGGGATATTTATTTTTCGGGATTTTCAGTTCTATTTTCAGTTTGTAGTATTTAAAAAAATGACTTCAGTTGGTTGTTTTTGAGTTTCGTTTGAAAAAAAGTTATAGTCCAAATTTCACGAAAGTATTTGCAAAATTGTTAAGTTTCTATTTAAAGTTTTCTGTATAGCTTCAATCCTAATTTATTATTGACAAGTAAAAAGAGTTATTCTCGGGTTTATTAAATTTTCTTATAAATAAAAGCTACATAATACCATAATTGTAATAAGCAAAGCAAATATTAAAAAAAAAAGATGATTTTAAGAATTTCAAGTTTTAATATAGTTTGTATTTATTTTTTAAATAAAAATATAAATGGTCTGAATAATTGTGAAATATTTGAAATCTTGTCTATAAAAGTCCCGGTATTTTTATATTTCAAGTCCCCCATTTTCCATAAAAAAAATTCGTTACGGTCACTGTGAAGTCTGATTTCTATTAATAAATAATTTAGTAAATATTGGTGATTGTTTATCAAACCTACTCATCAAGTCTGAACTTTTCGGATTTGTAGATGCATTATTTTCTAAAAAGATTTGTTTAATTTTTAGGTGGATGGGTACACGCAGTTGCCTTCAGTCCCTGTGGCAACAAAATTTGCTGGGTCGGTCACAATTCCTCGATATGCGTTGCAGATGCGACGAAAGGAAACGCAGTTGTGAGATTATTCACGGAGCATTTACCGTTTCTAAGTTGTTTGTGGGTGGGACCTAATTCCATTGTCGCAGCGGTAAATATTTTTTTAAAATAATTTGTTGGAGATTTTTTATATTTTTAGAATTAACAGGGTGTCCACCTGACCGGGAAACCGGGAAAAGGCCGGAATTTGAGTCAGTGACCGGGATTTTTCATTTGATTGTACTAAAATAAATATTAAAAGTTTCATTGACATCATTTTCGTATTCTTAGATTATTCAATCACGAAAGGGACAATTAAAAAAAGTTTATTGTCGATAGTGACGATAATATGTATTAGTTTGTAACTTTTTTTTTTCTTTTGAAATCTTTATGATCTTTGAGATCCGGTCTACACTGAAACTCGTAAAAATGAGTAATTTATCTAAAAGTGTAAATATATACAGGGTGCACAGTCGTCCCTTTTTTTTCTTAGTTTCCCATTTCTTCATGAAATTCTCCCTTTTTCCCCTATTCGCATAAAACTTCCCCTTTTTAATAAGAGTTTTTAATTCTTTGAATTTATAATAAAAAATTGGTAATTTTGATGATTTCCATTCGAAATTTCTTCAATTTGGACGATTTAGAATTAAAAACTTTACATTTGATCTTGAAAATCATCCAAATTCAAGAATTTTTATTTCTTCATTTGTAAAATTTAAGGGTTTTTGATTTTGAAAGTTTACAATTGAAAATTCTGTAATTTTGATGATTTACATTAGAAATTTCTTCAATTTGGCAGATTTGAAATTAAAAACTTGACTTTTGATCTTCAAAATCACCTAAATTTAAGAATTTTTATTTATGTGCCTTCAAACTGGAAAAGTTTTTAATTTTTTGAATTACCAATAAAAAAATTAGTAATTTTGATGATTTACATTTGAAATTTCTTCCATTTTGAAGATTTAAAATTGAAAACTTGACTTTGGATCTTCAAAATCATTCAGATTGAATAATTTTTATTTACATGTTTTTAAATTGAAGAGTTTTTAATTTTTTAGATTCTGTGATTTTAATGATTTACTTTCAAAGTTTCTTCAATTTGGAAGACTTAGAATTGAAAACTTGACAAAAGTGAGAAAAAAATTTAAATCAGTAAAATTTAACGATTTCAAATTCAAAATATTCCTTCTTGGTTCAAAAATTATGACACTTATTATATTTACAGCTTTTACAAGTGAACAATAATAAAAAAAAAAAATTACGAAATTTCAAAATAAACTTTTTTCGCAGTAACATTTTTGTTTGAAAATGTGCAAAAACCGGTTTTGTTGTTTGTTGATTGAGTCATATGCACACATTTAAAAAAAAGTTGAATATGTCGAACCAGAAATTTATTC
>JAABKJ010014413.1:0-10113 GCA_011634705.1 Andricus grossulariae
GTACTACACGATAGTAAATTTCTCTTGCGATATTGGCGCCATCGGGCGGTGAGGCTAAGTACTTATCGGACCACCCTATGAGTCACGTAAGAGAATCTGTGCTGCTTAGAACTGATCAGGCTGTAGCCAGAACCGTTCTTCGATGAATACACTGCAAGCCCCGCAAACCTCTACCCACTTCATCTCAAGGGATGTATATTTGAGGTACGGAAGGTCTAGGATGATGACTTCGTTGGATTGTCATCATTTTGCGTGTGCTTCTGTCAAGTTTCTTCAACTCATCCACGTTCCATTTTACTGCACCAGACGTGTACAGCAGTATAGGAACGCCAGCATATTGGTCGCCTGGATCTTACTCTTCCCAGATAATTCGGAAGCCTAAATTTTTCTGAGAATTTAGCAATACCTTTTTTGAAGGGCCGTTGTGCATACGATTATCCATTACCGAGATGTTGAATGCTATTTCCACCTATTAGTTTAACATCCCGATCGTCACGCGATGATGTAGTTTCTACACTGCTAGAAGTAAGTTAATGAAATTTCATGGAAATGTTAGTGAAGCTTTTTACGCTACGGTTAGTGAAAAACTCTATGAAATTTCATGGAATGCTGAAATTTAAATAGCCTTATTGAAATTTCAATGTAAGTTTTGAAAGTATTTTGAGATAGTGTAATTAATTTTTTGTAAATGTTCATGAATATCCTATGAATATTCAACGTAAATAGTGAAACTCATTCAAGAACAGTTCTCGGAAATAACTTCTTTCGAAATGACAGAGTAAAATTAATTTTGTACATGTAATTGCAAACAATGGATTAATGGATGGAGAAATATATCACATACAAAGCTTCTAAATTTAGTTTCATGAATTATTTGTGAATTTTGTTCATATTTTCATTTAGGTTTATTAAATTTAATAAAAAATCTTACTTTATTTTCAATGCAAGTTTATAAAATTTACGTAAACCACAGTGAAACTTATTCAGTCACCAATAATATTTTATGTACAAGCAATTGAAAAAGGTTTCAGAGTCAATTTTATGAAATTTCAATCACTTTTGCTTCAAAATTGAGTTTCGTGTCACTGAAAATAATTGAATATGGTCTCAAAATTTGGACTTGTCCAGTCTAAAGCTTATACCAATCGCCTTAGAGTATACCTATTCACCGCTGCCGCACGGATGTCAAGTGCCTCTTTTGCAGAGCCAATGAGATAAAGGTCGTCCATATATAAAAGGTGGTTGATCTTATTTTCTGTTCTATTCGGCGGGCCACACAGGTATCCAGAGCCATTGCCTTGGAGCATAATAGATAGAGGCAAGAGGGAGATGCAAAAAAGTATTGGACTGATAGAGTCTCCTTGGGAGACCCCCCCTCTTATATGTGACATAGCTGGTAGTCAGCAGTCTTTTGTCAGATTTTACGAAAAATCTTGTCCGCCGCAAGAGCATAAGCTGTTTCATGCATCTCACTATACTTGGATGAACTTCCATGCACTGAAGGAGCTTGATAAGTAGCTCATGGTTCATTTTATCGAATACCTTACGGCAGTCAATCCAAGCCATGGACAGATTGCGTCGATACCTGATCGAGTCCTGGGTAATACACCTGTCTATTAACAGGTTCTCCATGCAACCTGCCAGCCCTCTCTTGCATGCACGTTGTCCTACTCTTGCACTCCATACCGCCTCGATAGATGTTAATATTCTCTCTTTGAGGATGCCAGTGAACAGCTTATTGCTGGTGTTCAAAGAAGCTATGGGCCTGCAGTTCTTTGGACTTGACAAACCTCCGGTCTTAGGGAGCATTATCGTGTGTCCTTCTACTAACCACTGCGGCATGGGGTGTTCTCCGTTTGAGAAAATAGTAAATATATAAGCCAGATATTGGTGCGTAGAAGTGAACTTCTCGTGAAGTGAATCTCTTCTCGACTATGCGTATTTTCAATGGCACATGACGTTTTATTGAACAGACGGGAAGAATGTGTAGAAAAGGTGGAATATTCCTGAATGCACTTCACCCGACGTTCAAGGCGCTCTTTGGCTGTTGAAAGAGCTCTTATTTTTTGCTTTCAGTGCTGCTTGATGGTCAACAGTTTAAACTTGTTCAGTGTGTGATTTACTTTCCTTAAGTTTCGAGCAAGTTTCCTAACTTTTGGACTGAATATTTTATTTAATATTATGTAGCTAATCAGGCACTGAATATTTGATGCATGCCATCTGCGAAGGTGGTCTTGCTGGAACAGGTGGTATGTTGGCTGGAGGATGTTGGTCTTCTTCTTGCTGATCAAGAGCTTTATATCCCTTTCGGCGTAAAAAGGATACCTGATCTCTTGAATACTGAGACGTTGTATGATCATATTCCGGGTGCATATTAACCAAACGTTCATGTAACGCCAGTGAGCTTCCTTGCCAACATGTTAGGATATCCCCCCTGCATTGGTCTGACCATTTAAAACGATGTTCTTGCGTTTGTCTGGGCCCATTGCCTGGCCGTCGCCTCGGTTCGGTCTTATTGCCACTCCCAACTGAACCATGACCTCCTTACGAAAGAGGCCTATTGTGGGTGGCACTGCGCGATACTGGTGACGGAACCGCATAATTCTTCATATTGGAGATTTAGCCCAATGCAACGTAGCTGACTGCAAGAGCCGGAGCTCTCGGGCGATGGGGTCGCCATATCCCTAAGCCCTATCTCTAACAGTTATCATTATTTTATTGTCGGTAATTTTAAAAATATAATTATATATTATTATGTACGTATTATGATTGTATATATAATATTATAATTTTTAACATATTATAATTGTGATATATATAAATAATTATTATTATTATTATTTTATTGTCGGTATTTAAGAGCTGGCACGAGCAATATAGGGCCATCTAGTAAATGCCAGTCCTAACTTCATGGAGAATAGACATAAGGAGACCAAAGTAATGTAACCGAAAATGAGCAAATTTTTGTCGTATATGTAGCTGTCTATGTTGACATTTTACATTATTTTACAATTTTATTATCAAAGAAATGCATAAATTATTATTTAAAAGCAGAAAATTAATTTTACTTATCTCGGAATATCTGTGATACTATGCAATTGAAGTGATCCTGCAGTGGACGTGGTAGGTACTTTAGGTTTTTTGCACAAACGTGAAAAACAATAAGTATATAACTTAAGTTTTCAATCTTGTACGCATATACATCACAGAACTGATATGAAACTTCCACTTAAATATAAGAGTTTCTACATTCCAATCTTCTTTAAATGGGTCAACAAATTTTTTAAGCGATTTAGGAATTTTGTATATTTGTTTAGGTTTACATCACAGGTTATATTTACACGAATTATGACGGCGGTCATTCGTACGTGTGCCATACAAGCGCCGCGCTCGAGAAGATCTAACATTCTAATGTATTATGTACATCCTACAGAAAAATGCTCGTTATTGGTGAAGTCAATGTACAGAACTTTGGTCTCCTCATGTCTATTTTCTGATTTTATATGCCTATCTTTATTGCAAATTTCTATTTTTTGCCTAATTATTTATGAATCTGGTAAAACTCTTTTCTATATTAATACTTATGGCCTTTACAAATTCAATTCGAGTTTCCAAACATCACTAAACAACCATCCAATAATTAGGATAACATATTTCTAAATTTCCTCAATACGTTATATTAACGTATTGGGCCAGATGGTGCTAGTGACTTTTTATTCGATTACTCACAGAATGTCGACGTGCAAACATCAAAAGTGAGTTTCCAAACGCGACCAAACGACGTGCAAACGATTGGTAAAAGAATTTTGGAAAAAAATTAAAATTTGTTGTGCAAGCGTAAAGTTAGCACCCCGATTTTGAAAACTCAATATGATTTTGAGTTTTGCCGTTTAAAAGAAAAAATTGGGTTTCCAAATATGACCAAACGTTTCCATTAAACAAAAGTTCGATATTTTATGGCTGTTGTGCGAACTTCACGGACATATCAATTCTGCGCATGAACACTTTTTTTAGTGTATGAAAAGTTGCTTCTCCCTAAAATAATCGTTATATTTAGATTATTTTTGAAAAATGTAAGACCCTACTCTATAGAGTAGGGTATACTGCCGTCTAAACTAGAAAGATACATAAGTGACATTTTTAAGAAAAATTAGCTTTTGGTATCGTTGGATTCGTCAGAGAACGCTGCTTCTAACTGTGTTAATAACAATTAATAATTATTAATATTTATTGCAAAAAACGATTTTTTATACGTGAGGAAAGTAGAAAAAGTTTTTAAAAAAAACAACATAAAAGGATACGCAAAGCACTTTGCGTGTCCTAAAATTTCTACAAGGCATGTAATACCTCATTATCATACAAATAAAAAAGAACCTGAAGAACTTTGTGTCTTTTTTGCCCTGTAAAAGTGACCGAGTGCGGGGCGAATTTACAAAAGAAAAGAATCGCTTGCCCTTACATATGTTTTAGCCTTGTGAAATAGGTCGGACTCTGATCGGAAATCCAAGGGAAATAAGTCCCGGCTAGATTCGACTATATACTAGCGACGATCGTTCGGGTAAGCTCGGGACAGCCGCTGAACACCCAGTGTCTCTTACGTATGTTTTGTTGTTGTATTTTAGGCTGCGCTCGAGCTCTTCGACAAAGGCCTCGTCCGCAAACAGTTTTTCTCGATTTTTTCAGTTCGAGTGAGATTGGACTTATGTATCTTTTTAGTTTGTAAGGCAGTATAAGGAGGTATAAATTTGTTCCTTTCCTTCCTTCTTGGCTGTGATGTTCATGTCGGCTGGTGCCGAAAATTCGATAACGAACATCGTTTGTTTCTCAATGCGGAGGAGAAGGATGCCACTCCAGCACTTTTGTAAGTGTATGAAAAGTAGCTTCTCTGTAGAATAATCGTCATATTTGGATTTTTTTTAAAGACATGACCCTGCTCTATAGAGTAGGATATAAAGAGTTATACATTTGTTCTTTTCCTTTCTTCTTGGCTGTGATCATGTCGGCTGGTGCCGAAAATTCGATAACGAACATCGTTAATTGTTTCTTTATGCTGAGGAGAAGGATGGCACACTTTTCAGAATTTAAAAGAAAAAAAAAATTAAAAGAACTTTTCAGAACAGTATCGCGGACAACGCCAGAAGAGAAACAAAGAATGGTCAAAATGGCGAATTTTCTCAAAAACCTGACGTGGTGTAGCAAATCTGATACCAGATTCGGATTCAGCAATCCCAAAAACATAGGTATGGTGGCCTTGCTCGGTGGCCATGCCACTTTTTTTTGTGTGCCTGTGGAATGGCAAGTGCCGAATATATTGGAAATACTTGTTCTCGACAATGGGTTCTATTACGTAATCAAGGCCTGACATTATTCTTTTTGACTTCGAAAAACGAACTATGCTCGTTGTCGTACTGCACGTAGAAAAATGGATAAATAATTTTTTCGAATAGTATTGTATTAAATTTTAGAGAATTATGGTACTACTGACTATTGCTCGAGTAACGGTAACCTTTCTAAGCTGTCGAGTTGTGGTTATTAGACCAGATCGTTCCTATATATTTACAAAAATGTTCAATGCACTTATAAAATGAAAAGTGATATATATATATACACACACATCCTTTATGTAACGTGCGGAGTACGATTATGATCATCATAATTGTTCTTCACGTATGCGGATTCATTGTCGCCCTGTACGATTATGGAACGCGTCAACCTAACCTCAAATGTCAGACGTGATAAACTTTTAAATAATACCTCTGTTACATAAAGTATCGTGTACACGAAGGAGGTAAACATCTTTTTATCATTGCTTGTTTGCGAAATTCGCTATCGCATAAGAAGACTATTTCCCTCCTAGGTACACAATAAACTATTACCATATGTAACGCAGGAAACGTTTACGCGTATTATCAGCGTATTTTTAGGTCTGAGAGTAGCCGTTTACACAACAGGAGGAGGGACAGCGAATGCGTATGTGCGGAGTTACATCGTTGTCCGCACATGCGCATTCGCTGTCGCCAGGGTACGATTATGGACGCGTCAACCTAACGTCAGACGTGATAAAATTGTAAATCATACCTTTGTTACATAAAATATCGTATGCACCAAGGTGGTAAACGTCTTTTTATGCTTCTAGGTACACAATATACCATTTGTTAAGGCAACCTATTTAGTAAATGCTAGTTAAAATGTATTACTATGTATAGTTAAGATTAGAGTCGGAATAAGATGCATCCTGCAATGTGAAATATTTAACAGTGTCGGCGCAAACTGTGTGGATTGTGTGGAGCATTCCACGCCCCGGATGTCGACTCGTGTGGAATTCCACACCCCGAATTTTGATTGCGCTTTTAGCTTTTTAGAAAACAGTTTAATTTATGTTTGGTTTTATGTGTATAAGTTTGTTTTGAAGTGTTTCAGAAGCACACTACACATAAATTTAATAAAAACCGACGGCAGAAGCTGCGTAATGATTCTAGAGTCGTCGAGTCTCGGAAGTACCAACGGGCGCGTATAGTGGTCGGAGGGATGATCTTCCGCCATTCTCGCTAAATCGTGTTTTTAACCGTGTTGAACTAATATTTATTGGCAGATTTGACGCTGAGGATATGTGTGTGAAATAGGGTGGTCCAATTTGGGGCCACCCTATTCTATATGGTCATATTTGGGGCGCTGAGTGTGTGCAAGTGTGAGTTAAAAATAAAAGTTATTAGTATGGTTTTATTTCGTAGCCACTCCTCTCCAATCCCTGAAAAACTTGGCACGTTTCGATCAAACCCTGAAGTTTGATCGAAAAAAAATTACGGATTTTGTTTCTCCGGAAATGGAAATTTTGGGAGGAGGGGGGGGGGGACTTGCCCTCTAGAGTGAAAAAAAATTTTATAATGCATTTTTGGACCACTCTAGTGTGGAACTTGTGGACACAGTCGATGATACCGAAATTCTACATGCGAACTCGACTACTGGTAACCGGCTGCGCTCGGGAAAAGTTTAGAAACTCTACGAGTAGAAAATAACGTTGAATCTTCGAACCTTCTGAGACTTTTCAGATCTCTACTAGAGCAAGTAAGCAAGCGTTCCGCGCGTGACATGCCACTTCCAGTTCTCTTCTATATGATTATTATAATTATATCATTATAGTTATATATGGGTGGGAGTATGACCTATATTATTTATGTGCCGTGTCTTTTCGCATTTCCGCCAATTTTTTGTAAAGTTCAAATTTTTCCACGTGAGAGTTGCCGCATTGTGACTTGCCGAGAATGTGACTCGCAGCGAATGTGACAGGTCGAAATGTGACTTGCCGCTGGTCACTTGATCCGACCCCAGTTTATCATTGTTTTCCATTGTTATCATTTTTCTATATCTTTTAAAATCAATTTAGCTCGCCTTTTTTCCAATTCCCTCTTTTATACGGTATACATGTCGATTTTTGTCTATTTTTTTGTCAAAATAATAATTGCATGTTTTTTCTTTTTCAATTTATTTTCGTGTAAATCAGCCAATCTCTCGCCTGTTTACGTCCATAATTTTCTATCCTTTTATCAATACTTACTGCCAATACTTCACAATCTCTTCATTTTTTAGCCTACACCATATCCCTCGTAAAAATTTAATGTCTTTCCTTTCGTTACTGTAATTGTCTACCTATCTTTCTGAGTCCTCTCTTTTCTATATCAGTTTATCATTCTTCATTCACAACACTTTTCTGTATCTTTCCTTTCTTCCTTTCTATTGCTATCCCTTCTTTTCCAATCCAGGCACTGTAGAGATATCTACGGGATATTTTTAATTTAATAGAACGCCTACCGACGATTCTACAACGCCTGACTCACATTTTTAGACGTATGCATGAATCTGTGATTGTTTTTCTTGCTTTCCTTAGAACCCGATCATTCATTGAGTACCTGATTGACCAACCTTTCATTGCTCTAACCTAGTTGTCGGCAAACTACTGCCCCACGATATGCCTAGCTGCCGGAGCGGATCTGCTCAGAATCTCACCGCAGTACTGACTGCCGTGGCCGTTTCCTCCGTTGAGCGGTTTAAGTAATGGTAATTAAAATTCAAAATAACTTTTTTTAAAGTTCAGAATTAGCACTTTGAAACTTCAAAATTCAAAAGCTGTGGATTTTTGCGATTTAAAAGAATCTAAAAGATGTCTTTAAAAACTAGAAATCTATGAGCCATAATAATTTCAGTTTGCAATTCAATTTTCATAATTAGAAAATTTGTATTTTTAATAAAGGGGATTTATAATTAACGTAAGTAATTCTAAACAAACTTAGTTTAAAAGTGACTGATAAATTTTTATATGAGGTCTAGTTATGAGTTACTTAGTGCTTATGTTTTTGACCACACGTATCAGTTAGTCTCTCTCTTTCCTTGGTAGAATAAAGATAATTGAATAAAGATCTGCTTAAAACCGTATTCAATTTAATAAATTACTTTGTTCCAAGCACTGACACATGGAATCGCGAAAAAGTCACACATCTCGAATTCAAGACTTTTAAATTACTAATATTAAAATATAAAGGAAATTGAGTTCTAGCTTGTTATTCCCATTGAGTACCTGAGAAGTGAGACAAAATTGTTGCGACCATTGCTGTAACCCCGAGATTCTTAAACTATTGCCGACGGCAGAGTTGCCTCTTGCGACAGGGGGGGGGGGGTGTAACCCAGGCCCCGGCAGGCGAGGCAGACACCCCGATGCGAGTAGAAGGTTATTTTCCTTTAATTGCAACGGATGACCCTTTCATTGTTATGAGATTAAGGCCTGGTACAAAAACTGCAATTATGAAAACAAGGTTCAATTAAATTTTAAGTAGCTGCATCAATTTCCTTATTTAATTAGAAAAAAGTAGAAAAAAAGATTAAAATCGGTTAATATTTTTAGTTCAGTCTTCACTGGGGTAGCTCTTATTTACTCTTGGCAAAAATTTTTTTGCGACTTTTTTTAGCGCTACCCCCCAGTTCGGTTCCATTTTATATAGAAATAATTCTTGTAAAGTTTAAGCTTAATCGGACTAAGTGAAAGGGTGCCCCTGGGCCCTTGAACGTAAATGAACCATATAATTGACGAAAAAAACAATTTTATTTTTTTGTTTTGCAAAATTTTAATTATATAAAAAAAAAACTTTATACAAAGGTTGCAGATCTATTCAAAATGCACATATTATTATCCATGGCTTTTTCTCGTATGACTAACTGTTTTCGAGAAAAATGCGAAGAAGTATGCTACGGATGAAGCTGCTCCAAGCACTCTACTATCCGTCCAAAAAGTTTAGGCAGCTCGATTTTTGTGCAGATTTTAATGAAAATCTCAGTAAAAAAAAAAATCTAAAACTATGAGATAACATGCATGTTGCAGGTGCAGGTTTCGCCAATACTGATACCAAGCTTCAAAATTTCCAGATGATTAGCGATTAATTCCGGGCGATTGAAAGGTGAAAAAGCATAATAATCCTATGATCATTTCATAATACTTAACTTTGAATGAATGTGAGTCACTGAAAAAAATTATGAAAAAACTGCCAAAAATATATGGGGTTTGTTGATTTATTCTGTGCCCAGTGGTGATATTTAGAGTCAAAAATAATTATTTGTTAATAATTTATTGACAAAAGAGTGGGGAGGTGTCATCGCCGGAACTAAGAAACGCACAGAAATGATTCTTGAAGAAAATTACACATTTTTGGCTTCTGGCAATGTTGTGCGTATTACTAATTACCAAAAAGTTGCACTTCAATGTTTAAGAAATTATTTTCTTCTTGGAAAAATACAAAAGGCTTAACGATAATCGAAGCTACCGCAAACACAGCGTGGGACCTTTCAGGCGCTACTGCTACACGTGCAACACGATCTTCTCTCACACTCACACAGTTACACAGCCTCTATGCCCGGATGCAGAAAAAAGGGATACGGTTGTCTCGATTATCATAAAGTCTTTTGTATTTTTCCAAAAAGAAAATAATTTTTTAAACATTGAAGTTCAACTTTTTGCTCATTAGTAATACGCACAACATTGTCAGAAGCTAAAAATGTGTAATTTGCTTCAAGAATCATTTCTGTACGTTCCTTAGTTCCGGAGATGACACCTCCCCACTCTTTTGT
>JAABKJ010014414.1:0-10113 GCA_011634705.1 Andricus grossulariae
ACTAAAACGGGAAGCTGGGTTACCAAAGATTATCATAGAGTGCGCCACCATCGGATACGCTGCTTTTTCTTGTAGTTGTAATCACGTTTTTCCCTGTTGAATCTTGAATTATTCTAAATCAAGTTAAATAAACTATGAAAATGTATGTGGAAGAACGAGAAAGAATAGAGGATGAGGAGGAGGAGAATACGATAAATATTACAGTTAAGTCAAGTCGGTACTGAAATATCAGAGTCAATGATTATATGCTCTAAATCGTCTGTTAGAGGTTTTAGAAGCTGTGTTGAGATTCCTACACTTCCCTCTCGAAAATGTTTTGTGTATGTGTGGCATTTGAATGTAAAAAAGAAGGAGCACATCGCCTTCCAAATAACAGAAAAACTAAGGAAACAGTAGGTATAATGCCTTGCTCCTACATACGAGATGTATCGACACTCTCCGTGCTGCCCTCTGTGCTGAGTTTGATAAATCGCCTTCCTCATATAATATTGACTTCATGTAAGGCTTAAATCAACATTTAGTGATGAAAAAATCTAATTTGATACTAATAATGCTTATCGAAGTATCAGTGAAATTAAAATCTGCTTTTATATAACAGCTGTAAAATTATTATTTTCATAGAACCAATATTTAATTGTGTTTAAAAAAATTCAGATAAACATATAAGAACTTCAGGTTAACAGAATCATGAACATACTGTTGATTCATGTATGTCAACTTGTAAACGAAAACGTAGTTTCATTAACAAGGGGTCTTGGAATAATAAAGGTTATGATAGAGTGCACTACTATCGAGTACGCTGCTTTTCTTATAGTTGTAACCACGTTTCTCCTCTTGAATGTTGAATTATTCTCAATTAAATAAACAACTAAAGCGTGGAAGAAGGGGACGTCATGGAGGAGGAGAATGAGGAGGAGGGCAGAAGAGGAGGTGGGTATGATAATGATGTAGTTAAGACAAGCACAGACTGAAAATATTAGATTCAATGATTATGTATACACTAATCTTCTGTTAGATGTTTTTGTAAGCTGGTATCCTAAAAAACTGCAATGAATTCAGGTGAGGGAATAAAGAAAAACAAACATAAATTTCAAATCATATCTATTTATTCAACCTATTTCATTCTAATAATAAACTTAAAAACTATATATATGTGTAATATCGAATAGTAAAAAAAAACTTAAAATGTTAACTATAGGAAATGTTGAATTAGTAATTTTGAATGTTAATTTAATTACATTTTACTAGTTGCTAAACTAAAAAGAAAAAAAATATTATTCAATAATACCAACCTCTCGCATTTCATTAACAATTGAAATAATTTCGTGTACATTATTTATGTTGCCAGCTACATGAGCTTGTAAAAGAAAGCGCAATGTATCTACAACTTTATTTGGATCTTCCCAGTAATCTAACATCTTGGCTTCTGTTTTTGCTTCTATTTCATATTCAGAGGAAAGGTCACTTTCAGCATCATCATTTTTATCATCATCATTATTGACATCCTTATTATCAGCATGATTTTTGGTTATCGCAGATGGAGAATTCTCATCTTGACTAAATTCTTCTTCTGCTTCTACATTTCGCTTCTTCACATGCGGTTCCGCTTTATCTTTAGACTTCTGAGTAATGCATAGCAGATTCTAAAGTGGAGAGAATTGTGGTTTCCAGGCTTCCTGAATAGCTCGTTTTTCGTCAGGTTTGAAAATCTTATGCTTACGATGAATTGCTTTCCTATGAGCATGTGAAAGTCATCTTGTCGCTAGGAGAGTAAAAATGGGTGTTCGTTCATGAAAGTTGAGTTTATATCCTTCTTCTCCTCCTCCTCTTCGTCTCCTTCCTCCTCATCCTCCTTCTCATTTCCTCCTCTTCCAACTCCTCCTCCTCTTCCTCCTTCTCATCCTCCTCATGCCCTCCTCATCCAACTCCTCCTCCTCATGCCCTCCTATTCTCACTCCTCCTCCTCATGCCCTCCTCTTCCTTCTCATCCTTATCCTCTTCCAACCACCTAAAAAAGTTTTTTAAACTATAAAGTTAAAACTAGTTTCAACTCCTGATTAGAACTTTATGATTTTAGCACAGCTTTTGAAAGGCAAGTTTTCCACAATAGAAAATTCTTATTTGCTCTCATTGTTAAACATACTAATGGAACACCATTCTTAGACATACATGTATTTTTTCCGATTCTTTTAAATTTTATGATTTTAGTCTTTCAGCCATTTTTACTCTCCTAGTGACAAGATGACTCTCACATGCTCAAGTTCCAGAACTTATTTAAGACTCGATAATTTAAAAAGACATGAGAAATACTCTTGATTAGCAAAGAATCATAAGCAGGATGAGAGACACTTCCACCAAATTGCAAAGGTGTCTGGAGGACGAAAAACAATGCAAGACAGTAACAGGTTGATTGATAAGGATATGAAAGCAATTCATCGTAAGCATAAGATTTTCAAACCTGACGAGAAACAAGCTATTCAGGAAGCCTGGAAACAACATTTCTCTCCACGTTAGATTCTACTATGCATTACTCAGAAGTCTAAGTGGAACCGCTTGTGAAGAATCGAAAAGTAGAAGCAGCAGAAGAATTTAGTCGAGATGAGAATTCTTCATCTGTGATAACCAAAAATGATAATGATGATGATGATGACGATGACGATGATGATGGTGAAAATAGAAGCAAAAACAGAAGCCGAGATCTTATTTTTCTGGGAAGATCCGAATAAACTTGTAGATAGATTGCGCTTTCTTTTATAAGCTCAAGTAGCTGGAAACATAAATAATGTGCACGAAATTATTTCAATTGTTAATGAAATGCGAGAGGTTGGTATTACTGAATAATATTTTTTTTATATATTAAAATAAATTTCCATAGGTCTTGCGGTCTATTTTTTAATAAAACATCCACTAAGTTGACATTTTGTTTTATTAAAATAATCAAATTCATGCTACGTACGTTTCAACACTACTGTGTGTCTTGTTCAAGCATACCTAAATCAAAATTAAATATATATATATATAATTTTGATTTAGGTTTGCTTGAAAAAGACACACAGTAGTGTAGAAACACACACAGAGATAAATAAATATATATATATATATATCCCGATAGTATATGTTCTAGGTACTCAACGTGTGCATGACACGCTCTGAACCTATCGCTTGGAACTTCTTGACCTAAAATGCGGTCACGGTATGCTAAGGTGGAAATGACATCGTCCTGGCATGCGAAAATAAAACCCTCTGTACCTGAATTAAGCCCTGATGATCTAAGAAAAGCAAAAGTTTGCTCCTTCGACAAGGACTGTTTTTCTACATTTCTATGAAAATTTTCGTACATTTTCTTGTCGAATAGCTCTTGATGGAATTCCTTGAATTCTTCTTTCTTCACTTCGGCTTTCAGGATTGAAGCATCTAGATCGAGTAATGCACTTTCCTCACTTCTGACGTTGAAATTCAGGCCAACGGTCTCAGCTACCTACTCCGCGGCTTTGTAAACGAACGCTCCTTTGTCAACCATCTCGTGATTCCTGACAATTTATAGAAGAGAATCACTTCCATTTGTAACGATGTAAGCTGTACTCAAAACAATTCGGTTATGAAGACACTGGAGATTCAGAAGCCTGCGTCCGCCTGGACGGCGTGAAATGTATAATCGCAGAAATGACGAATTGATATGCAAGCTTTTATGCATATGAACGGTCTTTCGTGTGGTTACATCAAGGGCCTTAAGTTCGTACTTCGCCAATTAAATCACCCCAAACGAGTAAAGCAAAAGCGGAACGGCAAGCATGTTAGTCGTAGATACCTTGTTCAACGCCGACAGATAGGATGACCAAATCTGTCGAAGAAAATGCCTGTATCTGCTTCGGAGAGGCTCCTTTAGTTATGTTACGTCTTGAATGCGGCTTTGAGGCACGCCCAGATATGTATAGGTCTCTCCAGTGTTAAGATGTCTAATGACCCTTATATCCACAAGCTCAGTGTCCTTGGGAACGCCAACAATCTTTTCTTTCTTCAGATGAATTTTGGCACATTTCTCCAATCGAAAGTCCATCCCAATCTGGCCTGTGTACTTCTCGACGGTATTTATAGCAGTTTGAAGTTTGCCTTTACCAGAGGCATAGATCTTCAGGTCATCCATATGAAATACATGAGTGGCCTTACGCTCGCGCTGGTTAGTGTCGCCACAGAGGTATCCAGAGGAATTTCGTAGTGCGAGAGATAGACGCAGAAGTATGATGCAGAAAAAACAAACGGTTTATGGTATCGCCCTGAGAGACGCCTCTCTGGAAGGTGACGTTGTTCGTTGTCACACGATAATTTCGAGATAAGATAGTAAATATAGTTTTTCAAAGAGGCATTAATCTCTCTATGTACCTCACTATGTGTGGATGTACCGTCCAGCTTTCCAACAGACAGATGATAAGTCTATGAGAGGTTGAATCGAAAGCTTCGCGGTAGTCAATCCCGGCAATAGATAGGGCGCGTTGATGGGCTGCACCGTCTTTCCAGACACACCTGTCAATCAGCAGGTGCTCTCGAGAGCCTGCTACACCATTTTTCGAGCCACGTGGTTCGTAGATCTCACGCCACACAGGCTCAATTCGTCGAACGATCCTGTTGCTTAGGACATCTGTAAAGATCTTATACAGTGTGTTCAAACAAGTTATTGGCCTGTAATTCTCTGGGTTGGACAAGTTGCCTTTTTTCGGTGAGAGTATAGTGCGTCCTAATACCAGCCACTACAGAATGGGCGTTTCCGACTTTAAATATGAGGTGAATATGCGGGCCAAATGTTGGTGTGTAAAACTAAACTTCTTCCAGCAGAAGTTCTTGATACCATCTGGTCCTGCAGCGGGAAAGATATTCGTGCCTCTGAGTACTTTTTTCACCTCTTCGGCAGTGATTTATGGACATTCCTCCTCAAATGTTATGAGGTTGTCGCGAAGCTCCTTGAAGCGGATGATATTATCAGTATCTTCTTTCAGCTTCCGTGTTTTTGGGATCTTGTATACCTCTCTCCAAAAAGTCTCTACCTCGTTGGGCTCGGGTGAATTTTTGACAGAAACAGGGTGAACACTGAAGAGGCGAAACGTGCTGAAGCTGTGGGTGTTTCTGGCACCGCAGAGTGTGCTGTGCATACGCGCCTTAAAGCCTCCGCGAATAGGGATAATTCTGACATCGTAGCAGTCTAGCACGTCATCCTTGAGTTCATTCGTCCATTCAATGTGGACGTTTCGCTGTTTCGTCGTCTTGTTTCCATTTAAAGTATTATTTGCAGCACTCCGAACTCTAGGGTGATCGGCACTGTTTGCCGACCGATTGTCGGGTGCTCTGCGCGTTCGATCGTTTTGAACCGCATCTACAAATTTTTGGTGGTTTGATGGTGTTATTGTTTTTTCTACGAGCAGCTAGAGAAAGGGTTTGTCCGTTCTTGTAGAGCCCCGCATGCAAGGATAAGGCTGCATATGCTGAGAGGTCGCCCGGTATCCCAGAGACACCGTTTAAGACACCTCGCCCAGATGCCATTTAGCTTTCGGCACGGTTTTCACGCCTTTGCTGAGGGGTTTTCCTTCGGAATTCTAATACATATATATATATGGGTGTGTGTGTGTGCGCGCGTGTGTGTGTGTCGGAATTTTATTGTTTATATGATTTTTCTTTTGTTTGATTCTCACGCTTAAACTTTTTTCTAATGATCGGTCAGTTGGCTGTCAATTTTAATCGAAATCTTTAATTGAAATGCAAAATTGTCCAACCTCGAAAATACCCTACATTTTAAATAAAATAAAATTGAGAATTCCCGACAGCAGGATAATTCATTATGGAAAAAGAACAAAATTATAATACTTACGACTCGGTAAAATTGACAATACTAGAAAATTCACGAAGTTTTAAATTTCTCAATGCTAAATAATTGTTTAAAATTGTTTTTAAAAAAATGATCACTTGTGTGAATCGCCTTACGGAAACTTCCATCATATTAGATATATTCTTCAATTTCGATAGAGATTCTACATTATTTCCTTGTAATATTTTTAATTATTTATACTCTCATATTGTCTGCGGGTGAAATAGGATGAGAAAGTCCTGATTTTTTATATAAAAAAAACTATTATATATAATAGTTTCAGGTCCAAACATAAAAATATCATTCTTTAGTTAATATTACTAATGAACAATATAGTATTTTTAAATTCTGTCGATTTTCATGCAAATCGGTACTAGGCGCTTTCTGGGTCGTTGAGTATGAATTTTGAAAAAAAATATGAAAACGTCAAGCTAATAATATATCGAGCCTCCAAGCTAACATGAGTTGATGACTTTTGTGAATTAATTTTAATTTTTAAGCTATGCTCAGTTTGTCATAACTAAAAATCTGAACAAAATTCATTATACCACTAACAGGTTTGTTTTCCCCATGAAACTATTTTTTACACAAAATAACATTTCTGCAACAAAAAAAAGTAACATGCTTTTTTGATATTATGAGTTTATCGTAGAAAATGGTTGTCAAATATTTAAAAAAGAACAAGTTTTTGTATATTGAGTAGCAATAAAATGTAGTTTTAATAAAGTTTGAATATTATTTTATATAAAAAACCTTTTTCTCCCCATACAATTTTTCATATACAGATCATTAAATTGCCAGGACAGTATCATGTTTTGGATTTATTAACCTTCTCATTTCAATATTTAAGTGCCTGGACTTAATTTTTATGTTTAGGGCTAATTGAACCCAAGTTTGAGCGTGCCTCTGGCGCGCGACTGTTGATTCTCGCGCTCGATAATATATTTATCTCGCGCTTCGTGCTCGATAATTTATTTACCTTTCGCTGCGCGCTCGGTATCTGTACTTCTACCATGTTTGTGCACAGACCTGTTAAAGTTAAAGGTTAAATCATCTACAACTGTAATTTGGTGATTGTGCAGTTTCTTTTGTTAAAACTCCTTCAGCTATAACGAACACATTCTCATCACGTGTCTCATGCTTCGCACTCGATTTTGTTTAAAATGCGAACTTTTCTACATTAGGTTCAACACTATTATATCAAATGTATATTATATTTATTTCTGTACCTCAGCCTGGGATTTGCTTTAATATTTATTTCTTATTTTACATTAAGTTTTATCCTCAACTACCCTAAAAAATGTATCATTTCAATAAATTTATATTATTAAAATTCATAATATGCATTGGTATTGAAACAAACGTATTTGCATTGTCTTGTTCTCATAATTAAAAAAAGTGCGCATCCTATAAAATAACAATTTTGTTATTAAACATTTTATTGTAGCTTTTGTCGTTTTTCCATGTATTGAATTTTTTATTTTTAATGCTATTTTTAACGATTAAAACAAAAACTAATCTTATTCTTTAGAAAAATTATGTATAACAAATTTTTTTAGTTCCTTTTTGTGTGAGCAACTTTTGTATATTCATTTTTTTTTCATAGCTTGTGCCTTTTGTCCAAAAATTTAATTCTATCATTTCTTTTTCTTTTTTTTTTCTAAGCTTTCCTCATATCATATCTCATATCTTTTTCCATATCTTGCATAGTTTGACCGCGAAATGGAATTTTTTATTATTTTTTTGTGCGATCATAAGATGATTTTTTTATTTTTCATAGAATAAAAAAAATTGTGCGTTCTTTTCGCTTTAAATGTTCACTTTCGTTTGCTTTTGGGAATTTTGAAAATGTTATAACTCCGGTAATTTTTCTTCTATAAAAAAATCATTCAAATATTTTGTTCGCCTTTTTGAGTACTATCATTATCCATCGATACAATTTTTAAATATGGAAAAAAGTGTTCTCAACAATTTTCAAAATGTGCTCACATTTTGAATTCTTATCCAAAATGGTTAACGAATTTGACATTCATTTTAGGACACTTAAAGAGTATATCAAAGCCCAATCCAATACGTTAATTCTTTTGAAAGTGATCGTGCTAACAAACTAAAAATCTACAGACTAACAGACAGAAATTTTGTGAAAACCTGTTTTTTGGGTTCAGGTGGTCTCAAAACTTGGACGTTTGACAAAAACAAGGGAGGGGGGCTCAAATTTTACACAAATCTAATACCTTCTCTGATGAGAATGTAAAAAACGTTTTTAAGTTTCAGGTTAAAAGAAATCAACTGGTTACTGATCCACAAATTATTTCAAACAAGTGATTGGCGGCTTCACCAAGCTATTTAATAAAAATTGTTCTAATATTTAGTCTACTTATACGTCAATGTTCAAGAAAAATATTTTTTAGGCGTGAACTTCAGGAGTGCCTTTCACCACTAAAAAAATTTTTTCGGTAGATAAGAAACAAACACTTGTCGTTTAGTTTTTGACCCTCTTTAGATAATTTCAGATAATTTCATTAGCATAAACTTTCTTTACACATTATATGTCCAATGGATATTTTCGTATAGACTCTTACGAGTGATCACTCTTTTTGAAATAATTTCTAAACCTTAAGATTTTCATCCTCGTATTACAGAATAATTAAAATTCTGCGTTCGCACCACTCTCATTTTTTTAAATACAACATTCTTAGATCTCTGCCGGCTACAAAATGCACAGCAACAGCTTTCTCTTCGCAAAAACCATTGTCCCTCTGATTCATCTTACCTATCTCTACATTTCATTCCCATCTCCTGATGTTTTCCTATTTTTTATTTGATTTTTTTCCAAAAATCAACTCAGATCAGAATTTAAATATTTAAGTGGGCCCGCAGCGGGTACCCGGTACGCGATAGGGAGGTCGTTCACGACAGTCGCTCTGCCGAGATTGCGTGCGTTTACAAAGCAAATGGCTTGAAAATAACCGAGTGGTATGCCCCGTGGCACCATGAGCCACGAGATAAAGCTGCGTTGGTACACAGGAGAAAGACGAGGAGGAGGCAGAGCCGAGTGTTCTAAAATCTGCAAGAGAAAGAGAGACAACGATAAGGGAAACGAGAGCGACAGGACGGGTGGTGAAGCAAGAGGGTGCGATCACCCTGTCGCGGCGTAGAATGGGTGGCAGTGGCAGAATCGAGGGTCGGAGGGGCGGTATAATCGATGCGGACATGTGCAGTTCCCTTGGGGTAGCTCTCGCAACCCCTAACTCGCCAAACCTATTTATACAACAATGCCTCGTACACCCCCATAAACCACCCTGTGGACCGCCGTGGTGCTGCTGCTGCAGTACACACCCTCGCACGAGGACCCCGACCGAGAAATACTACCTCCCCCAACAAAATACATATACACTTACACATAGATTGTAGAGTATACAATACACACTTTCCTTTACTTGTATCCTGCATGCCGGCCCTTGCCTTGCTGAAGTTTATAATCAACCCCTACTGAACAGTTTATCTTGGACGATGCGAGCACGATGCCAAACTCCTAAGGGGGTCGGAAGGGTGCTGCTACTGGTATTTTAAATAGTAAATACTTATCTGCCCGATGGAGTGCACCGACCGGTAACACCGAACGACGACGGGTCATCGCCTGATGTGATGTGGGGCTGAAGGCGTCAACGAATAATAATTCTCTTAGATTATGTATTCCGTATGTATATTTTATATACAATATGGAGAATGTGGAACACTATTGATCTGTTTGTATCCTGAATGTATAGGCAATGTTTATTTGATCGAAGGTTCTGACTTTGGTATATTGTTGAGGAAAAGGAGATCTTTCAGCAAGAGTTTATATGAAGGGGTCCGAGTGAAAAAAGTGCTAATGGAATCCAACTAAGACTTGAAATATTCATACTATGGTGTCGGGTAGAAGACAAATCAGTAATAAAGTGCCAATTCTTCTTAGATTTTGAAAAGAGTTCAAATAGGGACAAAAACAAAACTAGAAAAGTTTCATTTTATATTTTTCAACATTTTTGCAAGTCCTGCCGAAACATAAATAAGGCACTAATAAAGTTTTAATAGGTCCTCCGTTTTAGCAGAACTCTTTAGGACAAAAGTATTGAAAAAAAATCTGCCCGCCGCGCGGGCACATTCTCATCGCGCGCTGCGCGCGCGGCTCGCAAGTTCGAGCGCGCCTAGGGCGCGCGACTGTTGGTTCTCGCGCTTCGCGCTCGATAATATATTTATCTCGCGCTTCGCGCTCG
>JAABKJ010014415.1:0-10113 GCA_011634705.1 Andricus grossulariae
TAAAAATTATTTGGCCTCTGTTAAAAAACTCTTCAAATATTCACAAGCAAACCCTGCAGATTGGAAACGAATCATGTGTTTAAAATCTTTATCTGGAAATTTTTATTTAATATCAAAATGAAATCTACTTTCTCATAACTAATTTTATGCAACGGAATCAGAGCACGAGAAAGATTAAAAACTCAAAATTAGATTTCCAAACTACCTCTCTTTCGGCTCATTAGAGACAAACACATAACAAAGAAAAAAAGAGCGAAAAAAGGAAAAAATTCAAGCAAAACCAACCTCTCACTTTTCCTTATTCTATCTCTGGCTTTTTTATGAAACTAGGGAACCAGCATCTTTCGAGAACAATTCAAATCTCCTCACCAGGGATTATTGATATAGGAAAACTACAAGGTTTGATTAAGAGAACCTTATGCTAATTAAAACTAACATAAAACCTGTAATTTAAACCATAGATATTTCTATAAAAAGTAACTTTGTCTAATTTTGCATTCATTAGTGAAAAATTGATAAACGTATTCATAATTCATAGTTTTCAAAAAAACAATATTGTGAATCTTTTTCATGCTCTAATTTCGTTGCATAAAATTATTCATAAGAAAGTAGATTTCATGTTGATCTTAAATGAAAATTTTCAAATTTAGACTCTGAACACATGATGCGTTCCAATCTACAGGGTTTGCCTATCAATATTTCAAGATTTCTTTCAATTGAGACTAAATAATTTTCACCGCAATTCCTTGAAAAAAATCTTTTTATTTGAATTTTTGCATATAAAGCATGTTCTAAATATTAGCAATTTTAGAAATGTATACATTTTTGGATTGTTTTTTTTCCTATTGAGAAAACATAATAATCTAAATAGATGGGTACAGAATTAACCACAAATTTTAGATCTGAGCACTATGATCTACTTCCCTCAATCTTCATAATTTACATATTTCGGGTTTCTGCAGTTTACGAATTTTATACTACACATGCTGTATGTTGTTATATATTTAAAATCTCATCCTGATACTTATCAACAATATAAGATTGCCAGTAAAGTGTATATCATTTTCAACATTTATAAATAATTTTAATAAAATGTCAACCAGATACTTATCAAAAATAAGTTTGTCATAACATTGTTCATAAACTGGGTTATAAAAAATGGCAACCTCGTTTCCTATACAAAAAAGGTGTTTTGTGCATAATTTTTTTATGTGCCATTGAGTACTTTTGTAATATTTTATCCATTAGAAATTTTATCATGAATTTTTCTAATTTTTGAGTTTTTTAATCATTTTTTGAGGACCTAATACTTAACAAAAATAAGTTTGTCAAGAATTATAAATAATTTTGATAAAATTTCAACTAGATACGTATAAAAAATAAGTTCAACATATGGTTGCACAAAAACTAGATTATAAAAAGTGACACCCTATTTACCTACACCAACAGGTATTCCGAGGAAGATGCCATATATAAAATATGTACATAATTTTGCTATGTACCACTGAATACCATTGTAAGTTTGTTATCCATTAAAAATGTTATGCTGAATTTATCTAATTTTTTACGTTTTCAATTTTATTATTAGATTACTTTTTATATCTTGTTTTTGTATTCATTTCTGAATGATTGATAACGATTTTTGAAAAGACTTTTTATTCTTTGGATTTTATCTTAGGTCTCTGAAATTTGTTGAAACATGTGCATTTTACGATGTTTGCGTTAGTCGATGGGCCAAGGAGAGAAGCTTTCATTCGATCGGAAGATTTCTTTTTTCTTTCAAGAGACCTGACCTCGATATAGACAATGTGCAAGTTTCAAAAAAATATCTAAGATCATCTTTTTGAAGAGGCTATAACACGTGTGAAGTTTTTTTTTTAATTCCAGAATTTATCGAATTTTGTACCTCAACTTTAACGAATTCAGTAAGTAAACATTTATCCTTGACGCTGATTCTGATGAAATGTAAATATCTCAAGATGATAAACTTTATGCCTATAATCAATTAGATAAGCCCTATACAACATATACTCTTATATAATATGTAATGAAGAATCAGAATAAGTGATAGTTACACCGTTACCAAAATTATTCATTAATACATTAGTCAGTTTCTCCCCTTCTTGGCAAAAATGATGATCGTTCATATTCTGATCTTCATATTGGCACTCATCTTTAGTTCTATTGGTGAATATAACATTATACTAATATATTTATAATTTTTACGTTCGCATCAGAGAAGGTACAAGATTTGTGTAAGATCTCCCCCCTTCCCCCTTTTTTGTCAAATGCCCACGTTTTGAGACCTTCTGAACTAAAAAATCAAGTTTTCGCGAATGTGTCTTTCTGTGTATATGTCTCTCTGTGTGTATGGCTGTATATATGTGTGTATGAATGTACGTAGATTCTAAGGCTGTCAGCACGATAACTTTCGAAAGTATAGACAGATTGGATTGGGCTTTGTTATACTCTTCGAGTGTCCTAAAATGAAGGTCAAATTTATTAGCTAGCCATTTTGGATAAAAATTCAAAAAGTGAGCACATTTGTAAAATTTTGAGACCAATTTTTTTTGAATTCAGATATTTTATGTACAAACGTTCGCATTAGTCAAGAAAATAAACAATTTAATATATTTGCGAGCGGAGCGAGCAGCGCGCGATGAGAATGTGCCCGCGCAGCAGGCAGATTGGTAGAAATACTTTCAAGCATTTCGCAACCAGCAATTTGGCTGACGTAATAATGCCACCAAGTTAATTTTAAAGGCTTAGCTTTATAAATTGGTACACAATTTGAAAATGGTGCCCAAAGAAATATATGACTCTTCTGCGGAAAAAATATTATATGTACGAGGTGTGGCTATTAAATAACAAAGTGCCTAAAGTTACGTGAAATAAAAATGGCTGTAAACTGGCGACGGTCTGTGATTGGTTGAAAAACAACCTCTTTTCCAGCTTGTTCAATGAAACTTGCAAAACTTTCAAGGATTCGCGTAGGTATAGCCACAGCCAATAAATAACAAGACTGGCGCTGCTACAGAAGAAGTGCGCATTAAGCAAACATCAGCGATCGATAGCTGTTTAGCCTAAAACCTCCTTTTTCGAATACAGTAACTCTCGCTTCTATAAAGAAATTCGTATAGCCGTAGCCTTCGTTCGAATTAGAGTTTTTTCTTTGCTTCGCCGGGAAAATGTTAAGTGTGACTATGGAGAAACGCATTGCTGTAAAATTTAAGATGAAACTTGGAAAAACCGCTACTGAAACTTATAAAGATGATTCACGCCCGCGGGTTTCCCTTCCACGTCAAGAACGGATGACAATATCGAAAAAATCGGTTCACTGGGTTTCTGAAGGTCAAGATATTAATCAACATGACTACAATTGTTCTTGCCGAACTCCATGACAGAATAAGGAAAAACCAACCCGAATTGTGGAAGGACAAGTCATGGGTTCCGCACCAAGACAATGCGCCGGCTCATTCCGCATTGTCTGTCAGGAAGTTTCCAGCCAAGTACAGTATCCCAGTGATGGATCATCTGCCTTATTCGCCGGATCTTGCGCTGTGCGACTTCTATCTGTTTCCTAAGGTAAAATCTGCATTAGAAGGGACAAGATTTGAGTCCGTTGAAGCTGTGAAAGAGAAAGCGGCATGCGCCCTGCAGGTACTGACAGAAGAAGACTTCCAGCACTGTTTCAAACAATGGAAGACTCGCACGGAGCTTTGCAGGGATAGAGAAGAAGTGTATGTTGAAGGTGATAATAAGTAGATATGTATGAAATCAAAATCGAATGTTTTTTAGTACCAGTCTCGTTATTTAATAGCCACACCTCATATACATATCTTCTCATCATTTGCATTTTCTAGCCCTCACAAATTTCTTTTTTAAAAGCTTACTTTTCATCTAATGAAATAGATGCACAATATTTCTACAATCTCAGTCTGCTATTTTGTATTCGCGCTGAACATTGGTTCATTCATTTCTAAATTCTCATCATAATGAGAAGATATTAGTTATATTTGAAAACTGACCATCGCGGATTTCTTTAAATCTCCACGTTTTGAGATTCCCTGAATCCGAAAAAAAACAGGTTTTACGATAGTGAATCTGTATACCTGTATGTCTGCATATATGTCTGTAGGTATTCATACGTAAAATTTAGATCATTTTGATATTAACCATTCTTCTCTGAAACATGTTTTTCGGATCCCGCATAATTTTTCTGGAAAATTTCTTTCTAACATAAAGAACTTACTCAAAAAGTCTGTAAATCTCAGATTTTTCTATTGATCTTGGATAAAATGGAAAACCAGTCAAAAGCGAGCTTCAAGTGTCCATTAGGAAATATTTCTTTCATATTGCAGGATCAAGAAGTAAAATTTGAGACCAAATTTTGTATGGAATAAGTAAGAATTAAGCTTTGCAGATAAGTTTCGGTTTTCAGAAATAATTATTTCAATCTCTTCCGCTTGGGTAAACTTTCCTCCAGTCTCGCTCTAGCCATCAGAGAAGCAACGTGCTTCCGGTGCACGAAATGTCAACGAAAAGTGTGTAGACAACTTAAAAAAACGTTATGTCCTTAATGTGCTTCTCAAAAGAAAGAAGATACATGATGATTACTGGTGCAGACCAAGGTATAGCTCCAAGGCTACTAAGATCATTCCCAGGGCCTAGGGATAATAAGCCGGCATCATCCCTGGCTCTGGAGGCATGCAAAGTTTCCAGCCAGGTTCCGGGACTATTGGAGGCAGCAAACTAAAGGCGGGAATTAGATTCAACACGAGAATCTAAATTCTTGGGCAACGACGGCAGGAAGCGAATCTCAGTTCTCTGGTGCACTTCAGAGTTCCAAAATCCCTCGATGTCTTACGTTGATTGAAGGTCGAGGCAAGATCATAGCAAAACAAAATAACAAAGCCGAATTCATCCTAAATTCTTAAATCTAACTCAAAGTATGCCCCAGGAGTATCGTGCCACGCAGCGAAGGGTACGCGAATCCAAATAATAAATAAATATGCGGCTAATTTCTTGGTTAAAATTTTGCCTTGTTATAAAATCCCTTGTCACCTTTGAAAATATTTGTATATCCATTAAAATCTTTTGCATCTCTAATGGACTGGTGGAAATACGAACTTGTGAAAAAAAATGTAATCCTCACTTTCTTGTTGCAGAGTCAAGTTCAGAGTTTGGTCATCGTAGCGGACCTTTTCCTTCTTCTTCTTTCGAAGAAAATCATTCACCTGAGAGGTCTCTTCCTCCTGCCGAAACTTCTCTTCCTGCCCGGTCAAGGTCACCTCCTGGAACTGCTCATCCTCCTTCCAGGACTTTAGTTCCACCCACAAGGCTTCCTTCTCCTGACGGACGTGGATGTGGACTTGAACAACTTAGATTTATTCGGCTTGTTCCTAATTGGACTTGGCATCGGACATACGAACTTCGAAGATACACTTTTCCCGTCGATAAATTAATTAAAATTAAAACGGGACTTCGTACTTTTGGACCTGTTCCAACCGGAGAACAAATTGTATTATCTACATCCGATGGTGACGTCTTTGCCATATTGGAGACTTATAATGCTCTAGCTGGAATCTATAGATATTATGGTCACAAGAGAAAACGTGTAAAAATAAACATGCAAACTCAGACGATTACCGCCTTAATCCGCGAAGAAGTGCATGAAACTCCAGTAGGTGAGCGCCGCTCAATCATAAATAATTTTGAAATACATAATATAAACCAACCTGTAAACAATAATCTTTTGCGCAATTAACTCATTTAAGAAAATGTTGAACTATAAAATATTTTGTTTGTGATCGGAAGTCGATTCAACGCTTGCATGTAACTCGTAATTGCAATAAAAAGTCAATTTTTTATGGTTTGAAGACTTGAATCTTTTGTCAAACACCACCCATTTTTTTCGGAAACAGATAAAAAAACCTCATTTTCATTAACTCACGAAAATATTTTACGAAGAAAATTACAGTACCGCTCAGTCGTCAAAGCCAGGAATTTACTGTTCATGAATCTCTACGAGCTTTATTAATTAATTTGAAAATATTATTCATTATATCAGTTTTGTGTAGTCTTTGTGAGCCGTCACGTTATTTTTGTCAAGCGATGATCATTGCCTTCCCAGGCCTTGTATCAATGCGCCCCCTCTAAGCATCTTTTTGAACTGCGCATTTGTTAGAAAGCGCGGGTCTATTTGAAATCAATGAATATTCTCAATAATAATACAGATAAATAAACCCGACTCTCAGTTTAGTAACTTTTGAGCTCTTTACTTCATTACATCTTCTCGCATCATTGCGTCTTTTTTGCATTGCTTTGCCTCATTAGCGTCTTAAGCCTTTCTCGCGTAAGAACGTCTCAATCACTCCACTTATGTTATAACCTATTAACTATATTCAATTAAACAACTCAGAAACAATGACATGAGTGTAATAATGGTTTTCGTCGTACTCGATCGGACGTAAATGATCGAAAATTTAGTGATGTAATAAGCAGTATACGTAATTTTACATATGGGGCAGAGACTACTTTTTCCACCATTATCTACGGTCTGGGTTCAGCGGAGTGCACGATAGGGGACCTTAAGTGTAAGGTGGGATTCGAACCACCAGAACATCGGTAAAAGTTCCTAGATAAATTGCCAGAGATTCAGAGATCAAACTCCGCACCTCTAACGTGAAGTCCAACCACCTAGCCACCTAAGCCATCGAGGATCTATAATAAAACTATTATATATGTTACCGACCAAGCCCGACGTGACGACAAACATAAGTTTGCCTAGGCTATGCACGTATTGCGGATGCGTTTTAGGCAAAGTCCGAAATACTATGTGATTTCGGACTTTGCCTGGAATGAATGCAGCAAACCTGGGTGTGATAAATGTGCTTTGGGCAAAGTCGGAAGATAGTACTTTTTTCGGGCTTTGCTTGGCTGGATCTTAAAGGAGTACAACCTGTTATTGAAGAACACGATAAGACACCCACGTCAAAACAAGAAAAAACTGTGACACAATGAGGGCTGAGAAATTTACTTCCTGTTCCTGATGTTGATATAGAGATATCGCGTTCAGTGGAGATTTGCTCCATTTGCAAGGAAGCATCTTCAGAAGCTCATTAGTTGTTCAGCTGTGGAATGAATGTTCATATCATTTTTGCTAAGACTTCAAGCAATAACTTACATGCGTACGCAAATTGATACAATTCTGCATTCTTTATTTACCCAAAACATATTGGGTTCATCACAATCTTCCTAAGCTCAAGCTAGGTGAAGTTGCTTCCGACTTTGTCTAAAGCACTTTGCACACCTAGATATACACACACACATGTATATAGTTAAAAGTTTGTCACAAGAAAACCGCAAGATTTCGCTGGGAGCACCCTGAGGACACGGAGCGACCTTCTGCATTTCCCCCGCAAGTGTCTCATCATCTTGTTGACACGTAGGGATGCTTTTCCTACTATTAACTAGTAAAATCTTGGTACCTTCAAAAGTGCCGATAATAAAATGACGATTTTGTCAACTGGTGCCGAAAATTCGATAACGAACATGATTCGTTTCTCGAAGTCGAGGAGAACTATGTCAGGCGTCGAGTGCGCAACAGAAACCATTGTCGAGAATATGAAGTTCCAGTATATGCTGCACTTCTCATTTTCGACAATTGACTCTATTTCCCTAGGAGCGCACGGTGTGTACAGCTTTGAGTAAGTTACTTGGCTAATGAGGGTGTGTGTTTGGAACTTTATATTTAGCCCAGGTCGTTTTAAAATCTAAATGGACAGATTCCATGGCTTGTTAACTGTGAAATGCAAGGCCTTTTTCAACTTTACGACAAAAATCAGGGACATAAAAAAACCGCCATGGAATCTGTTCATTCGGATTTTGAAACGACCTGGGCTGAATATAAAGTTTGGAGCATACACCCTTATTACCCAAGTAACTCACTAAAAGCTTTGAAAGAATACAATGCCCGACATGCGTATAAATATATTATTTTTGGTGTCAGTATTGATATGGACTGATAATATATTTATTAACAATATTTCGTTAAGTAAAGTGGAAAAAATGAAAATGCATCACAATTGTTTGAAATTTTTTATTTTCAACCCATGAAACACACCTTGAGCGTTTAGCGGAACGGTATTTGGGATGTGCATGACACGCTCTGCCGCTATCATCGGGAATGTCTCGGCTCAAAATGTGGCGTTGGTATGCTTGAGTGGAAATTACACCGTCTTGACATGCCAAAATTAAATCCTTTGTGCCCCACTTTAATCGCGGAAGTTTCTCTCCTGGGCTTTCTTAATCCAGGCCTTCAGGAATGAATACTCGAATTGGATGAGATTTGATGCATTTTGCTCAACCCTAGTATTGAAGTTAAGGCCGAGTAAGTAGTTAAGGCCACAATGTGTACAGACAAGTTGTTGTCTTATAATTTGTAGGTTTAGCTAAGTTGCCCGTATTTGGCAGGAGCACTGTGCGCCGTTCCACGAGCCACTCCGGAATATGCTCTTTCGACTTTAGATATGAGGTGAAAATGCGGGCCAGCTGCTGGTGGGTTGGAGGGAACTTTCAGTCTCGGAGCGGAATAGTTTTTTATGCCTCTGAATACTTGTTTCACCTCAGTAGTGATAGGTGGGCATTCCTCCGCAGATGTTATGAGTGCACTGCAAAGCTCCTCAAGGCTATTTACATTCTTTGAGTATCCTTTCAGTGGATGCTGGATTTCGTGGACTATTCTCCAGAATGCCTCGACCTCTCCTAGTGTGGATGGGTGGACGACAGTAACTGGAGGGTCTTGGAAGGGTCGAGATGGGTCAGACAAAAACTGTTGATTTTCTCTGATCCACTCTCTTTCCGTTCTAGACTTCTCCTAGCGTTAGATAGTTCTCATTTTGTTCCAACAATATGCTGCCTGATGACCAGTAGGTTTGACTATTTGAGTGTGTGATGACACATCCGCAGTTTGCGCGCAAACTGTCAAACCTTGGCAATCAAAGACCTACCAGATGTAATGTAGTCAATCACACACTGAAAGCGGTACTCGTACTGCCTTGCCCAGCATATCTAGTTGCTGATTTGATGCATTCGTCTTTTGGCCTTATGATCAACCGTCAGGTTCTTCAGAAAAATCTTGACGAAGCTCGTCATCCATTTCAGCCAGATCTTTGAGCTTTTGAGAAACCTGAATGTTGATGTTTCTCTGGGTCCTGAAGCATCGTTCTTCCTCTATTGGATGCCTACTCGCCGTTGGTCTCTATGACGGCTTGTTCTGGCTGCGGTTGAGTAGGCGCTCAGCCTAAATAACCCCTTTTCCGGAGTTCCTCGGCAATGTTTCGCAGACGTTTATGCAAATAATGCGAGTGCTCTGAGTGTTTCTGGCAAGAGATTCTGGCCTTGAGCAGTAAGTACTCGAGATTGACAATGATTGGTGAATTTTTTTCACTCCTGACATTGAATTGAGGGCCAAATGTTTCAGCAGAAGACATTCAAGATTAAGTATTCCGCGACCACCTTGATGGCGTCCTGAAAGCGGCTTTGCGGCACGCCAAGGTATGTATAGATCTCTCCAGCGCCAAGGTGTCGTATAGCGCTTCTATCGATGAAATCATAGTCTTTCGGAATCCATTAAGTTTTTCTTGCTTCGAATTAAACTTGGCGCATTTTTCAACCCAAACACCATTCTAATTTCTTGAGTGTTCTCTTTGAAAACCTTTAGAGCTAGATTTGGTTTTTCTTTATGCTTTTGATTTTCAGTTTTTCCGCAGAAGTACCCTTTGGAATATATATATATATATATAATCGGTTTCGGTTTCGATTCCTTTGGAATAGAACTAAAGGGCCTATGATGAAGCCACCGAACGCGTCCTCGGGTCGCGGATAGAGGATCCCTGTACCAAGGGTTTCTGCTGAATACGGCTACAATAATTAATAAGCAGTCACGGGCAATTGTCCAGGGATGTTTCCGAAGGAATAACCCCTGAGCGGAGGCGTAGCAACCATGCCGAAAGCTGAATGGCACCTGGGTGAAGTGTCTTAAACGGTGACTCTGGGATACCGGGCGACCTCTCAGAGTATGCAGCCTTATCCTTGCACGCGGGGCTCTAC
>JAABKJ010014416.1:0-10113 GCA_011634705.1 Andricus grossulariae
GCGTCAATTTAATTAAGAATAGCCATTTTTGCCCTAAAATGACCTTGAGCGACCTTTGAATGTTATTGTAAAAATCTTTAAAAAATCTGAGTGCAATATTGACTTGTAAAGAAAAAAATTCATACTCGTCAGAAATGAATAATTAATGATGAGCGTCAACTTAATTAGGAATGAGCATTTTTGCAGCCTTGAGCGACCTCTAAATATTTTTTTTAATTCTGAAACAAATCAGAGGTCATTTTCTCGGCCAAAAGAACAATTTATAGGGGTGCCGAGTTGAATTGAAAAAAAGCCAAAAAAAATCACCCTAATGGTACCTTTACAGATTATCAATCATTAATTTTTATCATTTTTCCCGGGCCGATTTTCTATCCTAAGTAGGCCCTGAAAGGACCCCAAGCCCTGTGCTTTGTTCTGCTGCAAAAATGTATTCATATTGAATCCCTATGACTTCCTTCTCTCAAATAGCTTTACATATTTGTGTATGCATTTTTCATCCGGCTATCAAGCGTAGACAAATGATGATCTTTGCTCTTGTGATTGTACTTTACCTACCAGCGAATACCTCTGAACATTACATCGGAACAAAACCTATGTGACCCGACCTCATACTGTATAGTGTATTCTGCATAGTGTATAGTGTATACTATATAATGTATAGTGTATAGTGTACAATATAGCAGCTCCCGACTTTCCGTATGTAAAACGAAGTTGTACCAACAGTCCACAAGAAAAGTAAACGACATGTCGAGTATCGACCCCATGCCAGTGGATTTGCCAAGAATTGTCCAGGCACCAGAAAATATTAAAATGCCAAAAAAGAAACTTAAAGGAGAAATAAAAAAAAATAATGATCAGAACAAGTCAGGAAATGAAAATCCCAAATTGCTAAAGCAACTCACGTATATGCATAAAACAACCTACTGAGACATGAACGACGTTTAACACCCACGTTCATGACTTTTTTTTCGTTCCTTCTTTTAAGCAAATTATTCCATCAAGGCGAGAGAACACACCCATAAAACCAGAATATCATGTTCTGATAAGCGTTATGAATAAAGTTAATTTTTCCTGAAATTATAATTAAGATATAAGCTAGCGCCAGGTTGGTTATTGACAGGAGTAGAGAGTTAATTCCGTATTCACAAAAAGCGTGGTCGCTTTGCGAGTGTATCACCGGTTGGTATATTTCTGACAAGCTTCCGGTTATTTACGGAGGGAAATTTGCAATTGTTTGGTCTTTCTTTCCATTTCCGGTTCATCCCCATCTCCCGCTCACCAACACTCCTCTCCATACTCCATCGACCATTCGGTTCCTGGGAACCGCATCGCCGTAGGTTGAATCCTTGTCAATGTTGCCAATCGCGAACTCAATTAATGTACCGGAATTGAATTTATATTGTACATAAGATTTATGTTGAACCCATGATGCTGTTAACCATAATATAGGACTCAATTCTGCCATCCTCATGAAAAACATATACAACTGCATTTGGAGGGAACCAAGATATTTAATGAAACGCGTTTACAAGGTCTGTCCGGAAAGTATCCGACCTTGTTCTCTAACTTTGTACTTAGTTGCGATAATTTCAAATGCAGGTACCTCTGTGAGGCTCACTCTAAGTGATATAGATCTGTGCATCTTCAGTCGACTAGTGTTCGCAGTTGCGTAAACGTCTACCCACGTACGCGTCGCATTTCAGGGTGACGGAACGAATCGAACAAATAGTGTGCATTAAATTTTGCCAACAACTTCGCCATTCCTGTTCGGAAACCATCCATATAATTGGGAAAATGTATGGTGATGAGTCTATGAGTGATACTCAAATCAAAGAGTGATATAGGTGATTTAAAAATGGTTTTTCTTTAGTGGAAAATGACTGTCGCTATGGCAGGCGGTAAACAAGGAGTTTTACCAAGAATTTCCGAAAAGATTACATCACACAGTAAAAAGGAACCAGCCTGATTTGTGAAAAGGTGGCGACTGGGTCCTTAACCTACCCATTCATCGCAGCTTATTCAGCAATTTCTGGTGAAACACAGCCTTACACAACTTCGGTAGCCCCGTAGAAAAACAATTTCGAGACGTAAAAGAAATAAAAGAGAATTTGATGAAGCAGCTGTTAGCTATTCCAAAAAGTAACTTCAAGGAGTGCTTCTGAAAGTGGGATGATCGCTGGAAGAAGGTTGTCGTTTCCAATATGCTTCCGAAGTACGGTTCTTGGGTAAAGCGCACATGCTCTATTGAATAAAACAAAACACAATAGTTATTTAAAATTATTTATGTGCAAAATTGTAGATATGCTAGAAATTAATGCACAAAGTCGCCGAGAATCCTTACTCAAAAACACATCTGTGCAGATGTGCTGCTGAAGCAGGAATCAGCCTCCAAGAACTACGACTTTCCTGATGGAGAAACTTAAAACCTTCAATTTTCCAATAATACATAAATAATAAAATTAGGATGAAATCAATCATTTCTTATATCTACAAAACATGTTATAACGATATGTCTAAAAATCTTGCAATCATTGTCGTTGCAAATCTGAGGCGAATTGAGAAATATTTGTGCTTTTCAATACACTTGCGCGCTTAAATTAAAAGTTTCAAATTATCCAATAAATTATTGTAAATATTTTATGTCAGTGTTTCTATTTAAAAATTCGTATTTTTTAAACAGAATTTTTGTATAAAAACAGTACATTTCGAAGAAGACATAAAATTTGTAACAATTTTATGTTGTGTTAATTTTTCCCCTGGATATTATGATGGTTAAACAAATAACATGAAGATGTACCATTTTTAATCATTTTTAATTCAGAATTCCACTACTTGGATAAAAATTGAACTACTTTGTTACAAATTTTCTTTTATTGTTGAAGGTTCGTCTCCTTTGTTGAAAATGTAACTATTTTGTGGAAAATTCGTTTTTTTTTTATTTAAATTAATTTGTTGAACTAAAAATATATTACCTTTCCATTCATGGTTGAAATTTTTTTTTTCAGTTGGAAATTCATCTTTTTTGGTAGAAAACTAATTTTCTTGGCTGAAAATTAACTTTTTGGTTTAAAATTCATATTTTTGGGTTGAAAATTTAACTATTGTACATAAAATTCGTCTTTTAGTTTACAAGTTCAAAAATTTGGATGAATTTTCTTAAAGAACTTAAAACCCTTTATTTGTTGAAAATCCGTCTGTTTGGTTGGAAAATCTATTTATTTTGGTTGAAAATTTACCTTTTTTAGTTGAAAATTCAACTATTTATTCAAAACTTCATATATTTGGTTAAAAATTCGTCTTTTTGGTTTCATAATTCAAATAATACATCAAATATTACATAAAATCTATGTACTCGGCAATTTTTTTCTACACCCATTTTATTATATGCAGTATGAATATAAATCTTATACCATGTAATCCTTTATTTATACTATCTCATTCAGTTCATAAAAAAATGTTGAAACGAGTATACTTTATGTCATTTTTTTTGCTTCATCATTTAAAAAAAAAATGTCTTTAAACATCATCTTTTAGTTTTTGTACTATTATTTTTTCAAATACTTCATGACAAAATAATTTTTTTGAATGTTTTGAAAAATTGAAAAAATTGTACTTTTTTTAGCCTTTTATTTGTCTTTCAATATGTTTCTTGTGTTTTACTCATATATTTTATGTTAATTAGAGTTTAAATTGACATTAAAAAAAATGTCATGTTACTTATACATGGTTATCGCTGAGGATGATTTTTGAAAACATTTTTCTCCAAAATTAATAACTTTTTCCACCTTCTCTCAAATAGCATGGTCCTGAGTTCATATCCTTCACGTATTAAATTTTTCGTTAAAAATTAATCTTATTGTTAAAAATTGAAATTTTCGGGTTATAAATTCAACTGTCTTATACAAAATTCATCTTTTGGGTTGAAATATTCAACTATTTGATTGAAAATGCAACCGCTTTTGGTTGAAGTTTACTCTTTTTTGTTTAAAAATTCGAACATTTGGTTGAAAATTCATCTCCGTTATAAGTTATACTATTTTGATCATAATTCGTGTCTTTTGTTATAAAATTCAACTATTTGGCTGTAGGCGCAGCTGTCTGTTTAAAACGCAGTTTTTTTAATGCAACTATTTGATTGAAAATGCAATTATTTGGTTGAAAATGTTTCTGCTTTTGATTGAAGTTCAAACTTTTTTGTTAAAAATTCAACTATTTTGTCGAAAATTTATCTTTTGGTAAAAAATTAATTTTCTAGATTTAAAATTCATCTTTGTAGGTTACAAATCAGGTATTTGGTTGAAAATTTAACTAGTCTTCCAAATTTACCTATTTTGTTAAAAAGTAATTTTTCTGTTTAAAAATTCAACTATTTGGTTGAAAATGTGTCGCTTAGTATCGCATATAAATCTTCTTCGTTAAAAATTCATACTATTTTTTTGTAAATGCAACTGCTTTTGGTTAAAGTTTAAATTTTGAAAAGTTTAAAGTTGAAAATTCATCTTTATAGGTAGAAAATTCGAGTATTTTCTTGAAAATTTACCTATTTTGTTAAAAAGTCATTTTTCTGGTTGGAAATTTACTTATTTGTTTAAAAAGTCATTTTTTGGTTGAAAATTCAACTACAGTCTTCCAAATTTACCTATTTTGTTAAAAATTAATGTTTTTGGTTGAAAATTCAACTATTTTGTTGCAAATTTTTCGTTTAGTATAAGATATTAATCTTCTTTATTAAAAATTCGTACTATTTGATTGTAAATGCAACTGTTTTTGGGGTAAGTTTAAATTTTTTGAAAAGCGTTAAGTTTAAAATTCATCTTTATAGGTAAAGAATACAAATATTTGGTAAAAAATTCAACTATTTTCTTGAAAATGTACCTATTTTGTTAAAAAAACATTTTTCTGGTTGAAAATTCAACTATAGTCTTCCAAATTTACCTATTTTATTAAAAAGTAATTTTTCTGGTATAAAATTTAACTATTGTCTTCCAAATTTACCTATTTTGTTAAAAGGTAATTTTTCTGGTTGAAAATTCCACTATTTCGTGGAAAATTTGTCGCTTAGTATCGCACATTAATCTTTTTTGTTAAAAATTCATACTATTTTGTTGTAATTGTAACTGATTTTTGTTAAAGTTTAAAATTGAGAAAGTTTAAGGATGAAAATTCATCTTTGTAGGTAGAAAATTCAAGTATTTTCTTGAAAATTTACCTATTTTGTTAAAAAATCATTTTTCTGGTTGAAAATTTACTTATTTGGTTAAAAAGTCATTTTTCTGGTTGAAAATTCAACTACAGTCTTCCAAATTTACCTATTTTGGTCAAAAGTCATGTTCTTGGTTGAAAAGTCAACTATTTTGTTGAAAATTTGTCGTTTAGTATAAGATATTAATCTTCTTTATTAAAAATTCATATTATTTGGTTGTAAATGCAACTGTTTTTGGGGTAAGTTGAAATTTTTTAAAAAGCTTCAAGTTGAAAATTCATCTTTATAGGTAAAAAATACAAATATTTGGTAAAAATTTGAACTATTTTCTTGAAAATTTTCCTATTTTGTTGAAGTCATTTTTCTGGTATAAAATTCAACTATTGTCTTCCAAATTTACCTATTTTATTAAAAGGTAATTTTTCTAGTTGAAAATTCTACTATTTCGTTGAAAATTTGTCGCTTAGAATCGGACATTAATCTTCTTTGTTAAAAATGCATACTATTTCGTTGTAAAGGTAACCGTTTTTTGTTAAAGTTTAAAATTTAGAAAGTTTAAAGATGAAAATTCACCTCTGTAGGTAGAAAATTCAAGTATTTGGTTACAGATTCAACTATTTTCTTGAAAATGTACCTATTTTGTTAAAAAGTCATATTTCTCGGATAGAAAATTCAACCATTTTTTCGAAAATCTATCTATTTTGTTAAAAAGTCATTTTTCTGGTTGAAAATTTAACTATTTTCTTGAAAATTTACTTATTTGGTTAAAAAGTAATTTTTTGGTTGAAAATTCAACTATTTTCTTGAAAATTTACCTATTTTTTCAAAAAGTAATGTATTTAGTTGAAAATTGAACTATTTTGCTGAAAATTTGTCGTCTAGTATAAGATATTAATCTTCTGTGTTAAAAATTCATACTGTTTTGTTGCAAATGTAACTGTTTTCTGTTAAAGTTTAAAATTTAGAAAGTTTAAAGATGAATATTCATCTTTGTATGTAGAAAATTCAAGTATTTGGTTAAAAATTTAAACATTTTCTTAAAAATTTACCTATTTAGTTAAAAAGTATTGTTTCTGGATGAAAATTCAACTATTTTCTTGAAAATTAGTCCCATTGGATTGAAAATTCTTCCTAAATGGTAGAAAAGTCAACCTTTTTGTTTGAAATTAATAAATAATTCTGAAATTGTTAAATTTTAATCTAACTTTGATTCATTCCTTTTCTAAACTATTCTATGTGAAAAATGCCACCCTGGATTACCAAATAAAGCAGAGCCTCCCAGCGAGAGAAATAGAATATATACTTTCTCATCAACCTTATGTCACCTAAAAAAAAAAAACGAGAGAAGTATAAAAAGCAAAAGGGATGTCGTCACTTTGATACAACGATTTCTCTAATCGCGTTGGTATGGTAGAACGATGAGGGGTGAATCGCCGACGCCAGAAGGGTATAATTAATGTGGCCCATATGCAGATAAGTGTTCAGAAGAAAATCTTAGATACGAAATGTTGAACCTACCACCCTGTCAATGGAGGCGGGAGTGCTAAGTGACTTGGGGTGACACGTTGTGGCAATAAATAAGGCGGCAACTAGCCGTTAAATGAAGATGTCACATTTTTCCCGAATCTTCATTAGGGAACGTCCATTAATTACGTAAGGATGATTTTTGTCATTTTAGACCCCCCCCTCTCTCCCTATTGTGAGGATTCGTAAGATTTTTAATTTTTAGGACCCTCCTACTTACCTTCTTACCTTAGATTTTGTACTTTTCACTCAATATATCAAAAATGTATCAATTATTTTCACTTGAAATGAGAGTTCTAGAGATTTCAAAAGATTTGACAGATTTAAAATATTGGCATCTTGATTTTAAAGTATTTCAACAGATTTAAAGGTATTGCAAAAGACTACAATGTATTTCAAAGAATTAGAATTTTTCACGGAATATAACAAAATTGCTAAAGCTTTTCAAAGATTTCATGAGATCTCAAGGAATTTCAAAAGATTTCAAAGGATTACGAGTGGTTTCACAGATTTCAAATTATTTAAAAATATTTCAAGAGTGTCAAAAAATTACCCAGTACAATTTCAGACGGATTTTAAGGAATAAAGAGCGATTTCCACGGAGCTTAAGGGACTTTGAGAAATTTAAAGGGATTTTAATAGACTGTAAGGGATTTTAAGATATTTCGACATATTACGAAATAAGCCACGGGATTTATAACGATTTTAAATAAAGGACTTTTTGTAATACACGAATTTTGAAGGATAACGGAGAAATTCAATAGAATTTGAAAGACTCAAAGGTATTTAAAGAGATTTCAAAAGATTTCGAAGGATTTTAGCAGATTTTGAGAGATATGAAGGGGTTTCGATGATTTCACGGGATTTCAACGGATTTTAAGGTATTTCAAAAGATTTTAAATTATATTCACGGATTCTAGAGGATTTCGTAAAATAAAAAGATTCCGAAAAATTCAGAGAATGTCAAGGGATTTTTAGAGATTTTAGGAGATTTTAAGAAATTTCAAGATATTTCGAAATGTTTTAAAATAAGCCACGGAATTTCAAAGGATTTTAAAGGACTTTTTGTGATAGCGAAGTCTTTAAACGAGTGTTCAAGGATAATGGGGGATTTCAATAGGATTTCAAAGATTTAAAGGTATTTAAAGAGATTTCAAAAGATTTCAAAGGGTTTTAGCAGATTTCAAGATATATAAAGGGGTTTAGATGATTTCACGGGATTTCAAAGGATTTTAAGGGATTTTAAAAGATTTCAAATTATATTTACGGATTCCAGAGGATTACGTAAAATAAAAAGATTAAGTAAGATAAAAAGATTTAGAAAATTTCAGAGAATTTTGAGGAATTTTTAGAGATTTTAAGAGATTTTAAGAAATTTCAAGATATTTCGAAATGTTTACAATAAGCCACGGAATTTCAAAGGATTTTAAAGGACTTCTTTTGATACCGAAGTCCTTAAACGAATGTTCAAGGATAATAGGGGATTTTAATCGGATTTCAAAGATTTGAAGAGATTTGAAGAGATTTCTAAAGATTTCAAAGGATTTTAGCAAATTTTAAGCGATATAAAGGGTTATTGGTGATTTCGCGGGATTTCAAAGGAATAAAGGGATTTCAGAAGATTTCAAATTATATCAGCGGATTCTACAGTGTTTCGTAAAATTTCAAAAGTTCGCGAATATTCCAAAGAATTTTAAAGGGTTTTAAGATATTTTATGAGATTTTAAGGGATTTTAAGATATTTCGAAATGTTTCAAAATACGCTACGGGATTGCAAAGAACTTTAAAGGATTTCTTGTGATACCGAAGTCTTTTCACGTATTTTGAAGGATAACAGGGGATTTTAATAGAATTTCAAAGATTTGAAGCGATTTAAAGAGATTTTATAAAATTTCAAAAGATTTGCAACGATTTCAAAGGATATTAACAGATTTTAAGAGATATAAAGGGGTTTCGATGATTTCAAGACATTCTAAAGGATTTTAGGGGATTTCAAAAGATTTCAAATAATATCCACGGATTTTATAGGATTTCGTAAAAATTAAAAAGATTTAAGGGAACTTCTAAAGTTTGCAAAGGTTTCAAAACATTTTAAGGGATTTTAACGAATTTGAAGAGGTTTTTAAGGATTTTAAAATATTTCGAAATATTTCAAAATGAACCACATGATTCCTTGATTCCGTTGAATAAAAATTTTGAAAAAATTCAGGATTAATGTATGGTCATTTTCTGATCGATTTTTGCACAACAAGATTTTTTTTTTTATTTTTATAATTATTGTCGGTTTATATTGAGTATAATATGAGTGATAGCCACCTTACGAGATGAAGAATAGACCACTTTGATCTAATTCACGTATTCATTTTGCATCATTTCAAGCTTGTTACCTGATAATTAGTAAAATCGAAAATAGTAAACGTTGCTCAGCTGCAACAGTGGCCGTTAAAGGGTTGACAAGATTCCAAAGATTTGAAGAAATTTAAAGAGATTTTATAAGATTTTAAAAGATTTTGCAAAGATTTCAAAGGATTTTAACAAGTTTAATATGATGTAAAGGGATTTCGATGATTTCACGATATTTCAAAGAATTTTAGGAGATTACAAAAGGATTCAAACAATGTCCACGGATTTTAGAGGATTTCGTAAAATTTTAAAAGTTTGCAAAGATTTCAAAGGATTTTAACGGATTTTATTGTATTTTAAGAGATTTCAAGAGATTTTCAGGGATTTTGAGATATTTCGAAATATTTCAAATTGAGTCACGGGATTTCAAAGGATTTCAAGTGAATTTTTGTGATACCTATGTCTTTTTACGAATTTTGAAGGATAACAGGGGATTTTAATGGCATTTCGAAGATTTAAAGGGATTTAAAGAGATTTCAGAAGATTTACAGAGATTTCAAAGGATTTCAACAGATTTTAAAAGATTTTAAGGATTTTAAGGGATTTCAAAAGATTTTAAAATATTTCAAGAGATTTCACATGATTTTAAAGGATTTCATCACTGGAAAAAATGTCTGGTTAAATCAACCAGAATTCTGGTTAAATATGCCCTTACTATCTTTTCTGGTTAGAAATTTTCTGGTTAGATATCAGGGGATTTGTATAAAATTTCGAAGATTTGAAGGGTTTCAAAGAGATTTCAAAATATTTTAAAAGATTTCAAACGAGTTAAAAGGATTTTAAGGGATTTTAATGGATTTTAAGAGACGAAAAGGGCTTTCGATGTCTATGAGGGATTGTGATGAATTTTAAAAGATTTTAATGGAATTTGATATATTGAAAGGGATTTCACGAGATTCAGAAAGATTCCCTAGGATTTCAAAAATTTATGTAAATTTTAAAGAGATTTCAAAGATTTCAAGAGATCTCATTAGATTTTGAAA
>JAABKJ010014417.1:0-10112 GCA_011634705.1 Andricus grossulariae
ATCCTATGCTACTTTTTGTTGAATAATTATATAATTTTGATACATATCTTTTGATGTTTAATAAATTTCTATTTGTTTAAACAATTTGGATTTGCTTAAGCAGTTTTTTTTCGAAAACTTGAAAGAAATGAAATGAAATAAGATACGTATAATTATTTTTCTGACTGTATAGTGTATAGAAAGAATATATATCAACCATTTTTTAATTGGTTGAACAAATATAATTTGTTTAAACAATTACTTTTCCAAAAATACTTTTAAAGTCGTATTTTCTGAATTAAACATAATATTGAATGCTTCCGAGGAGTAATAAATTCTGCTAAAAACCTTATGTTATTGTTTATACGACCATCCACATTCTTTAATAGAAAACTGCTTGAACGAATAAAAATTTTTTAAACAATTACACCACGTTTTGAACAGAATTTACTACTCCTCAATTAAAAACTGGTTAATATATTCTTTTTATACACTATACAGTCAGAAAAATAATTATATGTATTTTTTTTATTTACTTTTTTTTTTTAAGTTATCGAAAAAAAACTTCTTAAGCAAATAAAAATTGTTTTAACAAATAGAAATTTACTAAACATTAAAAGATATGTATCAAAATTATATAATTATTCAACAAAAAGTAGCATAGGATACCAATTAGAGAAAACTGGACATCTCTGGATCAATTTTTAGAAATTTTGAGAATAAAAAATTAGTAATTGTTTAAATAATTACATAATGTTTTTAAAAAATTACTACTTTAAACAATGACAAACTATTACATTTCAATCAGAAAATACTTTTTTTTTTACATTTTTGGGAATAAATAATTGTTTAAATAAGTTAAATTTGTTTAAACAATTTTAAAATGTTGAAAAAGTCATGGGAAATATTCGAATTGTCCATTAGTAATTATTTGTATGAAAAAGACGACGCAAATTGCTAAAAAGTAACAATAATACGTAAAAATGTAGTTTTTTTATATTTGGGTCAGATTTGAGGCGCTGTGGGGGGGATCAGGGTGGGTTAAAAATAAGTTATCAGTATGGTTTTATTTCATAGGAACTCCTCTTTAATCCCTGAAAAAGTTGGCACGTTTCGATCAAACCCTGAAGTATGAATTCAATTTTTCAAAAATCCCAAATTTCCCCATGTTAATTAAGTCGAATTTTGAAGTGCCCGGCGGCACATGTTAATGTTCGAATTTCGAAAAAAATTATGGATTTTTTTTCTCCGGAAATGGAAACTTTTGGGGGGGGGTGGACTTGCCCTCTAGGGTGAACAAAAATTTTGCAATGCACTTTTGGACTACCCTAATGAATATATTACTGTATATTTATTTAAACCTTAAGAACTTTAAATTATTCTAAATGACCTGCGAAAATCCCACTTAAAATCAAATATCTAATAATTATTAAGGAAAAAAGCAAACAGTGTTTAATTATACTTCACGGGAAATTTTTTTTTTTAATCATTCCCCTTTATTCATTTTAACTCAGTTTTGATCCATATTCTAAAAAAAAAAATTTCTGAATTTCATTGAAATATAATATTGTCTTTTATGGCATTTAATTGACGTTATGAGGTAGTTGATTAATATTAGGATGATCTACAGTCAAAATTTAAAAATACCCATGTTGATAAATTATTAGATTGAAATTACCGTACTCTTCTTCAAGCATTTTTTTATTAATTTAGGATCGGACATGCTTTCTAGTTCTTTTCTCTTTTCGCTTTGAATATTCCCCAAATCTTTGTAAGTGGGTCGTTTTTCAGTTTGTTCAAAAACTTTCTGTTGTAATATCTTCTTATCACAACCTAGTTTTATTAAGTCTTTGACTTTTTTCCACTTCTCTCCCGTAAGTCTTCTAACCGGTGCTTGATGTTCATAGATTTCCTAAAAATTCTAAATATAAATAATTTTTAAAACAAATGTAAATAATTGTAAATAACTCACTGTTCAATAATCAATTTAAAAATAAGTCGTTTTTGTCATAAGTCAATCATTTTTGATATTTACGAAATAACCGAACGATTTTTCTCAACCTACCGGAGAAAGTAAATGTGGGCTGTGGTCCATATTTATACTCGTAATCACTAGGCATTTTCCATTTTCCGAAGCTCGTAGCTTAATATGTGCTGGACAATCTAGTTTTGTGGTTCTGCAAAATTAAATAATTAGAAAAGAAGATGGGGCAATTGATTTTTAGTTTCATAGTTTAAGTTCATATTTCAAATGCAAGTTATTTATAAGTTAAATTAAACGTAGTGGCTAGCCTGCCGGCGCCGACAAGGTTGTTGGTTGCCGGCTGTTTTTTTCCTTCTGGGTGTGAAGTTCCGAAAAGTATGTAGCGTTATATTTTTATGCACTGATTACGAATAGGGCAATGAAAATTGCAAATAAAAAAAATTTAATGTCAAAACTTAAAAGAAAAAACACGTTTTTAAAAAGAAAAATGTTATGTAGTACGGTAGGGACTGTCACTTTATCATCGATTTGCGACTCAAGAATTGAAATTAACCCCTTTCCAACGTCTCGTGGGGGGCGGGAAGGCCCCCCTTGTGACTGGTCACGGAAATAATGATGGTCTAACTCCTACCCCTTTCCAACGTCTCGTTGAGGGCGAGGAGGCACCCTGTGACTCAGTGTTGTCAGATTGGTCGAACAAGATTACCGTACGAGGCTCTGCAAATTTACCGTAAAATTACCGTACATGAATAAAGAAATTTACCGTACTGATTGTCGTACTTCAACAACGAATATCGCACAGAATAGTCGTACGCGCTGATATATAGTCGGCGAAGTGCCCGCGTTTTTCAAATCAAATTTTTAATTTAATTATTTGGGTATTCGTGCTTGCGAGTTGTGCGACGTACTGTCCACGTCCCACCGCTAAATGTATCATAAAAAAATAAGATCGTACTTGATCGAAATTTCCGTACAATTATCGTACTTTGTTGTACGGTAATCGTAAGTCGTACATTATTCAAAATTACCGTACATGTACGATAATTATCGTACGTCTGGCAACACTGCTGTGACTGGTCACAGAAATAATTTTGATCAAACTCATACCCCTTTCCAGCTCCTCTTGGAGGGCGGAAAGGCACCCCTGTGACTAGTCGCAGAAATAATGTTTTATATATATTATACACAATTGATGGGCCGCCAACGAAATGGGCCTATAGCGGAATTCGCCCGGATAAGTATTGACCGTCAGGCTTTTGTCAAAACATAGCCTAGAATCGAAAATCTGAATGTTGGTTTTCATAGAGAATTTCATGGCGCATCTTTTTTGTGAATAAATAATTGTTGTGAGAATTTTCCTTTTCCAGGTATTTCAATAAAATGTCATTTTTCGCAAAAGAAAATTTAGCCGGTTTTCTGAGTTCTACTCGAAGAATCTTTGGCAGGTTTTAATATTTTTCTTTGAAATTTTTATGCAACATTCTCCAACATATTCTACGAGTGTGAGAATGTTGAGAAAGTTTATAAAATATTTCAGGGTCGCACAGTGCTTTTTCCAAACAAAATTTTTCCAAAATCTCGGATGCAAAAAGGGTTCAATGGGAAATTTTTTAATATGATTGAATACTACCTAATAATCAAGGTAGCCAACTATCTAGTATAGATAGTTGACTACCTTGATCATAGTACGAAAAACTTTATACTACTTATGCGCGCGTATTATAAACTTTAAAGACTGCAGTGCGAGTGTAGTGAATATTCATTTTTTTACCAAAAAAATATAGATTGTATAAAAAGCATAGTAAATGCGGGACATGCGGGACGCTACCCCCATTTTCCGGGACACTTTGCTGGACAAATTTCAAAGTAGGACAGAAGGTATTAATGCGGGACTGTCCCGGCGAATGCGGGACGCTTGGTTACCTTGCTAATAATGAATATGGACCGAGTTGCACCGGCGAGCTTTTACTTTAGGCGCGCTTAATTTACGCCCTCTGGTGTAACTGCGTTCTATGATTGTTTATATAGCTCACATTACATTCAATAAACACCGTTAGATAAAGACATCTCGATCCAGCGCGGTGACTGATACCGAAGGTTAAACAATAACACTGGACAAAACCCATAATTTTTCATTATTATTATGAACAATTTTCGTAATTTAAATGAATAATCGGTGATGCTAACTGAAATTCCTATTCACACCGAAAATACTTGGTCTACGCTCACTGTATTTTCATGAAAAAAATGCTAACAGATATTTTTTCTGTTTAGAAACATAATTTTTATCAGTTTTGATCTTGGAAAATATATTTTGATGTTTCTCCATGACTATACGTAATTCGCTTTTATTTCCTATTTCGCTCTTCGCGCAAAAACAGCCGGCAACGATCAAACCTGCCGGCGCCGGCAGTGTAGAGTCCACCTAACTTAAATTGAAATATCCTTATGTCTTACCCTTTATCTCTCACACCTTTGCTCGTACACTTAAATGGACGCCCACCTGCTATGCATGCTAATTGCAGTTCATAATATTTAATTTTAGGATCCAATGATCTTTTTAAAAATTTTCTAGCCACCTCGACAGTTCTGCTACCTCTTTTCAAGAATTTTTGGCGCTCTTTTATTTCAAAAGCTTCAAGTGCTTTTTCACATTCTTCATATGTTTCAAAAGTGGTCCCTTTCTTAAATCCAGACATTTTTCTCTACAGTAATATTAAATAATTTTTAGAATGATCAATATATTTTAGAGCGTATAAGATATCGATTGTTGTAGAAATTGTTCCAGGGATCTCCACAATGCACAGGTGCAGCGTGGACCAGGATCGCCCGCCCTTTTTCAAGATCTACCATTTTCTTTCGATGGGAAACTGAGAGAAAATTTACGACCCCTTGAAAATAAACTCCCAATTGGAAGGCCTCGGTTCTTAAAGCTTAACCTGGAGGACCTTTTTTCATAAAAATTATTTTATTCAAAGTATTTGAACTAAGTAATTGCTGATAATTACTCATAAAATTACATTTTTGCAACATTAATAGTACAAATCTTGTATAAATTTGTACTTCTTCAATAATAAAATTTGTTTATAAAAAAATAAGTGGTCATAAATAAATTCAAAGCGTTCAAAATTTAAGATTTTTTTAATATTGAATAATCTCTAAATGGAATTATTTCAGATTAAATTTTCGAAAATAGAAAAATTTTAAAACGCTAAAAATTGAAATATTTGTAGATTAAAATTTTAAAAATTGGATCACTAAAAATTCAAAGGAATTGAAGTCGCATTAGTGCTAATTGATGCGACAAATTTGTCTAAAATGAAAAAGATTATTTTCCGTCATTTTCATCGTTCAAAATGTAAACTTTCTAAATTATAAACCATTAAAATTGTATTATTCTCGAAACAAAAATTTTAATAAAAAGTAATTTTAAATGGAAAGCATTAGAAGTTTGTTACGTCACAGCGATTTGAGATCGCTGTGGTATTATAATAAAGTAAAATTTACTCTTGTAAGTTGGGAAAAACCGATATAATTGTTTTGATCTCTCGAGCGGCAAAGAGATCTAGAATTTGTGGGAACTTGCCTGATCTGAAGAGTTAAAACTCACCTTGATTTCTTTGTGTAACGAAGAAAGATGGATTTGGGTAACGAAAGTGGAAAATATAAAGGTAAATTCGGATAACCAATATTTATTTACTTACTACATTAGTTAGCAGCTGGTTGAGTACAAATTTGCCTTGATTAGGGAGTCCGCTTCCACACTACGTTACAAATCGTGGAATTTAAACTGTTAACCCGGAAACGCGTTTTCAGCTCTAGTTGAGACTGCTGAATCTAGATAAGTAGTGCCTGACTTGCGGCGTAGAGTCTGGAGGACCTCCTAGTCAAATCGATGTTATGCCCAAGCTCGCCAAATAGCAACTAACTACACGTACCCCGGAAAATCAGCAATCAGTCCCGTGACGTCAGAAGCTTCCACCCCAGTCGAGGAAGGCTGGCCCAAAAAGGGGGGGGGGGTAGGAGATGAAGATGGAAGGAAGAGTGGGAGAATTTGAGGATAGAAATTTGGAACGTAAGAAGTGCCAGATGTCGAGACTTAGGAACCCTTGAGAGAGAAATCTTAATTGTCCGTTTATTAGGGTATTTGTAGAGGACAATCACGAAGACAACCTTTTTGAGAGTCTCTAAAACCCGATGGGATCGAGTCCGGTTAATCCGTCCTTCCAGGGCGGAGGCCATTTGAGTTTAGTTTATGGCGATATTGAATTTAGAGAGAAATTCATTATTTAAGAAAAGGTGTTTCGTGTAAGAGAGTTTAGTTCTCAATTTGTGTAGGCTAATCTTCCCAATGGTTTTATCATAGGGATTGTAAGTCTCGATTTCAGTGAAGATATTGAAGGCAAACAGGAATTTTCTAAGGAAAGGAAATCATAAACTGTAATGGGTGGAAAACCATGACGGCGCACGAAAGACTAACCTGCAACTTCCCCAAGTACCTGAATGACATACGGAATTAATTTGAAATGATATAGCTTGGTTACATTCGAAATTTGTTGGGCATTGAGTACATATTTTAAGATTAAACTAAAATGAAAATCGGAGTATAAAATAATCGTAAAAATTCCAATTAAATTTAAATACGCTAATGCTCTCTGCATCACTAGGCAGAACCCTGAAAAGAACGACGTGTGAGTTCGAGAAATTTCGGGACGTCACAGTTACTACCACCAAAAAGTTGGTGAAAAAATCCACCAAAAACAATTGAAGTGAAATTTTGTTTAAAGCAATAGGAAAACGGTTACAAATGTTTGAAAGTAAGGCTTTGCTTGAAAACCCCAAAAATTGTACCCCCTCCACTTTGATAAATAATTATCAAAATTAATTAATTTTTGGTGGGAGGAGTACTATATAATAGGACTACAATTGGGCCAATTTTTAGCCCGATTGGACAACTTTCATTTTCGAGGTGGGTACACTTGAGAATTTATGCCCCATATATATATAAGAGCTCATTATAGTCTCTGATTCACCGAAACTTATTTTACATAACGAAAAAGGAACAAAAAATTTTTTTTTTGAGTTCAGAAAAAAAAATAACAATTTTATAATTCTAACCTCGGATTCGGATTCAGCGACACAAAATCTATAAAAAGTGACTAGTCTGGTCAGCCGGAACATCCACTTTTTTGGGGCGGGGCATTGGGGTCTTGAACTTTATACAGCCCTCTCCCGCCCCGCAGACTGGTTGGCCCAGCGGACCAAACTAGACCATTTTTATAATATGTTTTGCATTATGAAAAATGTTGAGAAAGCGGTGTTTTTTGAGGTTAGCTTGAGGTTACCTCAAGGTTACCTTAGACCTTATGGCGAAATTTCGACCACGGATTCGAATTCAGCGACTCGAAATCCATACGTATTGACTAGTCCTCGAGGATATCCCACGGGGTGATCCTGGGTTCGCCTGGGACTTAAATGGGGTATCCCAAAATGGAATTTCGTCTGTGATTTGACCTTGTTGGTCCATGCTGGCATCGGCTTCCTTACCACTCCCAGAAGTGGCTTGATCCATAACCTCGAGATTATCTCATGGGCCTCGTTTGGTTGGGGTCCGAGCGATTATTCTGGTACATAGCTAAACGGTTGGGGTAAAGCGATATTCTCCAAAGTCAAACCTTTTGAAAAAAGTACTCCACGTAGGACGCATAAAAATTCATGAATGTTAACAGATTTTTTATTTGTTTATATAAAAAAAAAGTAGGTGCATGTCAAACTACAAGTACTCAACTAGAAGTAGGGGGTGATAAAAAAGGGTACGACACAATTTTATCTAGGCTTTGTTTTCTGGATCCTACGGAGAGGGATGATGGGCTATTTTAAAAGAATTATAAAATTTTGAAAAACGAAAGGAACTATTTGTCTGAGTACGCAGACCTTGAAAGCGATATATTATTTCATTAAATCCCAAAAATTCTATAATCCTGAACGTCACAAAATAAATAAAACATAACAAAAAATATTTGACTTACATTAAAAAATTTCTTCTAAAAAAAGATATCAACTTCTCTGTAGACCGCCTTCGAATTTCAAAATATATTATTCTGCACTAAAACAGAAAAAGATTCACTTTCTTGTAATTCTCATGGAAGAATTTGCTCATGAAGAGTATCTATGTAAACGTGTGATAATGAGTCTCATTTTAAAATTGAGGAGAAGTAACCTTTATTTACAAGAGAAAAAATCTTTCGATTTTTCTGGAAATATTAGTCTTACACTCATCGGAATGCCAGAAAAATCGGTGCTTCTAAACCACTGAACAACTTCAACATGATGTTTGACATCTGTATGATCTTTCTAATATGAATTGTAATACTTTTATTTAATTTCGAGTGAAGAAAGGTTATCATAGACATAATGGTACTTATGTACGCGTTTTTTCAAGGAAGTCAGAGTAACTGCCTCGGTACAAATGGAGCAACTCGGTAGTATTTGCAACATACCTGTTCCTGAAAGAGTCTGGCTAACTGTGGGCATTTTCTCACCTCGCCAGAACAATGTTAAACTTTCTGTTTTTGGTACCTATAAAATACAACCCCCCCCCCCCCCCCTTCAGTGAAAGAACATAAGTCCAGGTGTTTCGTGGCTTTGGGCTGATTAAAGTATTACAGAGCTTCAATGTATTTGGCGAATTACCGATTAAGGGCATGTGATACTTCGTCGTGTGGTAAATTGGGTTCAGTTCCCCCGGGTTTTTGTCCACAAAAATAAAAATAAAATTCTAACTGCATTTGGATATGCTATAAAATAGAACAACAGACGTCCCCGAACCCTTTTTTGGGGGATAATAGCAACAAAATTTTATTCTGCTTAATAAAAACTTTCTCCATGTGCACTATTTGGAGGTTAGGATTCGTGTTTGAGGTATCTGCCATTCCGATAATGTCGGTCTCTGTTGTACCTCAAAATACACACATATTAATCAAATTCAGCCAAATGAAATTTTTTACAATCATTTCACAACAGAAGAGTTCGGGAACGTCCGTTAGCATGTTCGCTATCATTCCCAAAATTTTTAAGGCAAAATCTTTATTGTAGGAAAAACGCCGGGGGAACCTAACACTTCTAAAATCGATAATTTTCTAAGTATCACATGCCCTTAAGCTAAAAGAAGCTGATCCCAAAAGAAACCTTGCATAAAAGAAACTCAACCTGAAAGAAACATTACAACAAAGGAAAATATTGATCCCAAAAGAAACTTTGCGTTAGTTAGTGAATTGAATTTCAAATCTCATACACCTCATTCTATTCAATATCGCTCTCTCTGCTCATCAGACCACAATCTTCTACATCAGGGTCATGCTGCAAATTGCTATAGAACGATCGATATTGCGGATCGATGAATTGAATTAATTCCATCGAATCATTGAATTTTGCACTGGTGATAGGTCTTCCTAAGGGGTACATCAATGGAGATGTAGCCGTTTTTAATGCATCCTCAGGAATTCCTTTTTTCTGAATGTCTATTCTTTGCCTGACACTTAAATCATCAACAACAAAAATTTCCATTGGTTGTTCGCGATCGTACTGGATTTGTCTTATTGTTAACCAATTTACTTTTTCTTTGTTGACATCTTTTTTCCGATTCGTGATCAGTTTGATCAGTTCTTGAACAGAAATTAAATCTTCCATTGCCATCTTTGATACGATTAATTTTGGTTGTTTTTGCTTCGCATCTCGTATCACTTTGATCCACTGATCGGGTGTTTCGATAAATTCGTACATTCCGGCAGCTCTTTTCATGATACCGAATTACCTGTCACAGCTATTGTAGCTGTGGCCGGACAAGAATAGTATATTGTGTCACGACGCAGCAAACCCCGTCTTTGCTGCGAAGTGACACACGATATTTTATGCAAAAAAGGAATGGTCTTCGTATGCGAGTGTGTGTCGAGGGTGCAGATGTAAGGGGGCGCCGGGGTCCGGGGTGGAGCCCCGGCGGGTTCGAGGGGCGGAGCCGCCGTGGGCTGCCCGGTGCGCAAAGGCCCCCGTAAGGAAAAATTCAATTTTTGATTATGAATAAAACAATCATTTTCAGCTTCTTCTTGCCTCTTCACTTTCCCTCTTCTAAATTTTAGAAAAAGAAAGTACT
>JAABKJ010014418.1:0-10112 GCA_011634705.1 Andricus grossulariae
CCCGCCGAATTCCGCCATTACACGCTCTCACCTACCTAATTTCAGCGGGTAAAAAAGTTACTCCACGGGTGACCCCCACTCTTTCCCCTGATGAGTCTTGAATGATTCACCCGAGTGAACCGAGTGTCCCCCAGGCGTCGCTGAACGGCTTTAGGTGCACCCGTGTGGTCGTCTTGAACGTAACCCTTGCTAAGTGATTAGGTATTTCCAGTTGCGACGTCAGCTGGCTAGATGTCTGCACGCTGAGGGCCAAGCAATAATACCAATCCCATGGGATGAAATTTAATTTGTTTAATAACTTGGAAAAAAATGATTTTCCACAATAAGTGTATTTGAATATTCTTTTTTATTTTTTAAAAGCTATTCATTTAAATACCAAACTCGTTACAAAAAAAAAGATCGATTTCATTATTTAATTGAATAACTTTCGAAAAATAAAAATAATATCCGTATACACTTTGGTATTTGGTATTATTCTTTGGCCCTCGACGTGCAGACAGCTTAGATATCCCTCACCTAACCTGAAATACCTAATTGGAGCGTAGAGGGAAGATAGGTATAGAGGCGACAATGCCCACCAAGCTCAGAAGATTAGCGCGGGGAATGAGACGTCGGGAGTAGGGCTTAGTTTGGGAACCAGCGATGCGTGGCGCTAGTAACGCGAACCAGTCACGGACTAGGGACTAGTGCTTCACCGATAGAAAGTATGCTTAATGCGCGTGAGTCGCATGGGCCAAGAATGTGTGTGGTGTATGTGAGTCAGAAGACAGGATAAGCCTGACAAATGAAAGAAATTGTTACTTGCTTGCTTTCCTCCGTAACCAAGAACTGCTGCTAAATCTCGTCGATTTTGAATATTTGCCAAAATATGAATTCAATCAGAAATGAATTTTTATATGTAAAGAATAGTAGATTAATTATCTCATGTAGAAGAAATAAATGAAAAGAATCATTTAAACTTTCCCTATTGTAACATTTTATACTTATTTGATTCTGAGTCAGTAATCCGCCTCTTTCCTAGATCATTTGATTTTTTAAATTGGAAAATTACAGTATTGAAAAAATATATATAAACAATTTTGAAAGCACGACATATAAGAATTAAAAATAAGCAAATGGTTCTCTAAACTTATTGCAAGTCTTTCTCCACTACAGAAACGTAGATCAAGATTCATGGTGACTAGGAGCTTTCAAATTAAAAATTTTTTAAATATACTTTTACGAAAATTAATTCCTAATGCTTTTATAGTGCTATTTTTAATCCCAATTTACTCTGTAATTACTTCACCATCTTCGATTTCGCAAATTCAATGAATTGTGCAAATTAAGTTGTACTCGGCCAAGTTGTTGAATTTTTCACGTGAAAATTCAGTCAGTTACTAGATTTTTTCAGTAAGTATGAAATTGACTGAAAATCAACATTATTGTTAACACTGTAAAGAAAGTATTATTTCAGAACTAATTTCAGGTATTGAAATACGACTAAAAAAACTGTCTGCACGAAAAATATGATACCGTAAAAAAAGATCTCTGATTTTTACAGAGAATGTTTGATAATATTTCAAACAGTTTCTGATAATAGTTATGAGTAACTATTCTGAAGATTTTGTGATAATATATCACTAATGGCATAATACTTGCATAAGCGTAGCAAAAAACTTTTTTTTATTCATAAATTAACTGCATATGAATATTAGGGTTGCTCAAACAAAAGCAAGTCCGAATCTCAACGTGCATTTTCGATTTTCATTTTTTTTTTGCTTGTGGGTTAAAAATGAACCACACGGAAATGAAAAGTGATCATGCAAATAGTGCTTGAAGAAATATAAGACTTCTTAGATTGCGTCCAGCATAGTCAGTGAAGCACTTCTAGACTCCATCTACAAAATATCACAGACAAATTTGTAAGCATTTCAACACTCCAATATTAAATTCTCGAAGACAGTCAAGGAAGGGTTCATAGACTGTCGAGCTAGCCGTTTACGCTAATAAAAAAATATATAATTCTTTTTTAAGCCACTCGGATAATCATGCGGGTTGAAAATACGTTAAAAAATCTTGGCCTTGTGCTACAGCTGAAAACTGCATGGCCGCGTAAAAATAATCTGGGTGAGGGCTGCGAATTAGAGAACTTGCTGCCAGACTGAATTTGCATGACAAATTAATTATATGGTTTAAAAAATTGTATTTAAATAATTGGAAAACATAATTTTGTACGAAAAATTATTTTTTGACCAAGGAATGATTTTACGTACAAAACCGGTTTTTTATGTATTCAAACTAAAATTTTTCAAATAAGGTTTTTAAATTTGTGAGATATAACATAAAAACTAATTGCACCGTTCGATTCTATGGAAAAAATATAAAATCCATGTGATGGCCATTTTTTTCAGACAATTTCATATGTAGTGTAGATAAATAACCACATTGTACTATGGCACATCATAAAATTTCTGTTTAAAAATTAAATTCTGTTATTTATATTTTTTAAGTTGAAGAATTTTATTCTAGGTTGAAGAAATTAATAACAAATAAAAAAAAATCAAACTATGAATAATTTATTTTAATAAAACTGATGTATTTACCAAATTATATCAATAGATTATTCATGAACAAAATTTTAAACTTGGGCGAAAACTTACTTGCGTCTACACTCTTAAAAAATTAAAAAAATTATTGAGATAGATTCGAAAATACTTTTTATAGAATTTTATTAAAAACATGGTTATTTAAAATGAAGTTTTGGCAATTTACGCCAAGGCAAAACACTCCTATCACAGGGTCAACGCCCACACAACCAGTTTCACGGCCACCATTCGACAAAAGTAAACAAACTTGCCACAAATGTGGCAAGCCAGGACACTTTGTAGACCAATGTCACTCCAAGAATCCAAATTTTTCAATGGGCCAATATGGCAACAGAACTCCTCAGGTGAGAAACATTCAGGAGGATGGAGAAACAATCTTCTCAGAACAAATGACAGAAGAAGAACTGAGCGATCAGACCCATTACGAGCATATAGCAGAGTATCAGCAGTCCATGGACGATTACAATCAGTCCCCGGAAGAAAACCTGACGGAACTCCATATCGGCTTTTAGTCGATTCAGGGTCTTCTATCAACCTAATAAAAAGGGATTCTTTACCCAGACAAGATTTAACGATTACTAAAATCAAAAAGAGTTTTTTAATGGGAAACGACAAACACCTGTCTAATGAAGCAGTTTATTTGGAATATTTCGATAAAACACATCTATTTCATATAGTCGAAAATAATTTCCCGTTACCCGACGATGGAATCATTAGATTACCTTGCTTTCACAGGTACAATAGATATGCAATTACATCCAATTACCTCATCATCGAAAGTAAAAAGATAACTTTAATCGATGACGGTGAATACATCTCTCCACATTCAGTACAAATAAGCAAAGTGAAAGTAACAACACCAGTCAAAGATCAAGATATTTGGATAGAAGATAACGATCATATCCCAAATGGAATATACCGTGTACAAAGTGGAACCATAACGTTACCTTTCAACAATTACGATAAACAACCCCTGCAAATAAAATTACCAGACTATACCCCGATTGATAGGATTACAAAAATTTCAGAAGAGCAAGTAAAACTAGTGCAGAAATCCAATAATATTCGGATAAAGAATCTCCTTACAAAAACGAGACTAGATCATGTAGAAGATCAAGGAGCGGACACAATATGGAAAATTATATCATTATACAGTGACGTTTACACTTTGGATAACGACCCATTACCGTGTACTACTCTGACTGAACATGAGATAGTACTGAAAACCGGCAAAATCATCAATATTACATCCTACAGACCACCCGAATGTCATAAAGTAGAAGAGGAAAGACAAATGAGTGATCTATAAGATAAAGAAGTTATACGGCCGAGTATTAGTCCTTTTAATTCACCCATATGGGTCGCCCCTAAAAAAGAAGATGCTTCAGGAAAAAAGAAATGGCGAATAGTTATAGATTTTCGCAAAATCAACGACGACACCGATCAAGAGACGTATCCCTTACCGATAATCGATGACATACTTAACCACTGAGGCGAAGCCAAGTTTTTTTCCGCATTCGATTTAAGCAGCGGATTCCACCAAATTCCTATGGCTAAAAATTCTATAAAGTACACGGCTTTCTACACGCACAATGGCCATTTTGAACTTACATGAATGCCGTTTGGGTTGAAAAATGCGCCCGCTACCTTCCAACGCATGATGGATAATGCGTTAAAAGGATGGGTATGGAAGCATTGCTTCGCTTACTTGGACGACATCGTCGTTTTTGCCAGTTCTTTAGAAGAACATAACAATAATCTAAAATTACTATTAGAACGACTACATCAGACAGAATTAAAGCTACAACCAGATAAATGCAAATATTTACGACCAGAGTTGAAATACGTAGGACACCTAATAACAGCTGAAGGAGTAAAATCTAATCCCGCTAAAATACAAGCTGTAAGAGACTGTAAGCAACCGAAGAATATCACTGAAATACAATCATTTTTGGGATTGCCTGGATATCATCGTAAATTCATTAAGAACTTGTCTCATATAGCTAAACCGTTAACAGAGTTAACATAAAAGATTATCCAATTTTACTGGATGGATAAACATACACAAGCTTTTGAACATTTGAAGGAATTACTCCGTAAAGCACCTGTAATAAGATATCCAGATTACGACAAAGAATTTGCGTTAACGACAGATGCCTTAAATGTTGGTCTAGGAGCAGTACTCTCACAAGAAGGACATCCTTGCTGTTTTATATCACGAACCCTCAACGGGACAGAACAATATTATTCCACTACAGAAAAGGAATTATTAGCAATTGTATGGGCCACTCAACGTCTTCGTCAATATCTGTTAGGAAGAGTATTTACCATACAAACGGACCACCAAGCACTCAAGTGGCTCCATAACGTAAAAAATCCTTCCTCTAGACTTTTACGCTGGGGATAACGATTAAAAGAGTTTACCAAAAAATAAATAGAGTACATCAAAGGAAAAGAAAAGAAAGACGCGGATTGCCTGTCACGACTATTCCCCTTGCAAGACACAGACGACCCTCTACAAGTAGCCCTAGATCTAAGTGGGATAAATACTAAAGACTTAGAGAATATTTTGCCTGGCATAGAAGAAGTTCTTTCAATAAGAAGAGAATATCTCAACACCCCTCCGCTCACGCAGAATAAAATAATTTCGATAAAAGCCAAGACGGTGTAAAACCAGAAACCTCTTATTCAATGGATATCAACGATGAACAGAACATCGACACCTTTCCAACAATAAGAGAGCAAGAAGACCTCCATTATGATAGAAATCCATATCAAGCGTATTTACGTTGGGTGACTAATAGAACTCTCATCAGAGTAATAAAGAAACCTAACGCAGGAGGAAAATTATGGGAAAAAATACAAAAAAGACCCTCTGATAATGGATCCCAAGAAGTATTACCACCTTATGACGAAAGAATATGGTTAACCAAACTACAAGAGATCATCAATGGATTCAAAGACAGACGATTGATCATTGTACGCCTCCATTTCATCGATCCCACGGTTACACCCATAGAAAAGATTTGGCTGGACACGTTACTCAATCTCTTGAGGAATCAAGAAGAAACACTTAATTTTCATGTTTTTTATTCACCTCAATCTGAATTAACGGCAGCAGAAAAAGAAGACATAATAAAAGAAGCGCACGGTTCTATAATGAACCAACACATCGGTGAAAATAATACGATAGATAAAGCAAGACAATTCGGCGGATGCAAAGATATGGAAAATGATGTAATAAAATTTCGAAAAAAGTGTCCAGTATGTCAGTTACAAAAGACAAACCGAATAAAAAGAAGAGCCGAGGCTATTATACCAGATACACCAGTTGACCCTAATGACAAAATAGCCAGGGATATATTCGGCCCATTACCCATCACAACCTCAGGCAACGAATATATACTTAGCATACAAGATAAGTTAACGAAATACCTGATGCTCATTCCATTACAAAATGCTGAAAGTGAATCGATAATGGAAGGACTTTTCGATCACTTCATCTATATGTTTGGAGCCCCAAAAAATATTCTAACCGATCAAGGGGTCAACTTTGTATCGGAACTCATTCAAAACTTTCAAAATCTTTTCCAGATAAAGCATATAAAAACTATACCCTACCACTCACAAAGCAATGGTAGTCTAGAGAGAGTACACTCTACGCTCAAAGATCTTATCAAGACATGCCTAGAAGACATGCGAAGTGAATGCGATAAAGAAATAAAAATGATCACTTTTGCTTATAATACCACCAAACATGAAGGAATTGGAATATCACCTTTCCAAGCAACATTTGGCCGAACTGACGCCAATCTACCATCTTCATTAGCAACCATACCCAGTCTGCGATACGATGACCTAATACATCTTTGGAAAAGTAGACATGAAGAATACCTCAGAAGAGCCAAAGAAAAAATACAGTTGCAAAAAGAAAAGTACAAGAGAATGCAAGACTCATGCATAGTACTACCTCAGGGAATATATGAACCGGGCGATTTAGTTAAATTAGTCAATCACTGTAAGGACAATTTAGTACCTAGCTGAAAAGGGCCAGCAGTAATACCTGAGAAATGATATAATAATAATTACATTATTCTTTTTAATAACGAGCGAATAAGGATTCATACAAACGAGTTAATGCCTTATTATAATTAATTACAGAAATGCTGCTTATCATCTTTTTGGGCCTTCTACACACAATAACAGTCAATTTAACCACGGCAACGCTTTTTGGTAACCTTTATATCGAAGACATAGAAAAAGTACACTTATATCATGATACATGGACTCTAATAGTGGGGGTAAATCTAACAAATACCCAATACCGACTATACAGTATAAGAAAAACTATACAATTAGCGGACCAAGTGTGCAATCGTGACTGCAATGAAGCCCACGAAATAAACACCATAGAACTACGGCTAAAAAGATTAAAACAAAAGGACGATATCCTTAGTAAACTACTTGGAAAACCTAAGAGGACTAAGAGAGGATTAGCTAACTTTGTAGGTGACATATCAAAAACACTCTTCGGCACTTTGAGTAGTAGTGACTTAGACTATATAAACAATGAATTCGATCAATTGTATGTGGGCAATAAAGATATTGCAACAGCCCTAACAAATCACACCAAAATATTAAAATCTCTACTCGATTCTTCGTCTTCAAATTACAAGGGACTGATCAACCGATTTAACGAGGAAGTAGAAACCGCACGTATGCTAACTAAGACTGTTGATAACAACACGAGAAGTAGCTTCATAAACACTACATTAGTTATGGGGGCTTTGTGATTAGATGAACTGAACGAAGACATAGACATAGCAATTAATGCAATTAATGATGAAAAGCACGGTATCGTACAGCCGCAAATTCTGACACTCGGAATATTAAGGGACACTATTGACGAATTTGAGACAGAGCATAGAACAAGGTACCACATTGACAATACCGAAGACAATTATCAACACATAATTATTATCAGTAATGTTCAAGTAGCTATATCATCCAAGAGTTATTTACATATATTGTTGAAATAACAGTCTTAGAGAAAGAAGAAGGTGCAATTAAACAAATCATACCTCTACCTGAACGCATACTCGAAACCTTGTTAGGAATTACGCCAGATCACGAGTATCTTATTAGTTATAAGGATTCCTTTTCACCTACTGATGTAAAATTATTAAACGTATATAAACAAATTGATGATTATAAAATATATAAAAGATGAAATGTTGCAATTTAATTATACTTAAATAATAAAAATTACCACATACCTTCGGCACTGCTTCCTGAAAATCCTATAAAATCTACACTTTATCGAGTAATTTATATTCCCTACCTTATTAATTTTGTTGAGCGCCAGGTCTGTTTGAGGCCACTTAAATTCTCAAAATCCAAATCTCAAAGTTAATCAAATGAAAACCTACAAATCTCAAGGAAAACAAGAAACCACTCAACTCAAAGAACGCAGTGTACTGGCTTCTCGCACGGTCAGCTCGGACTCTATAGTTGGGCGTGTTTCGCAAATGAAGAGGGTTCAAAACATCAGCAATACAATAATCTTGTATTTAAAACAAATAGTACTTGTAATTTATTTAATCAAAATAAATTGAAATAATAATAAACCAGGTTAAAACATAAATGTTTTACCACGTTTCGAGTCTCGACATATTTCAAAGATTCATAATCCTAAAATCAACCAAGGCTCTGGTAATAATAATCTCGACTCATTTACAACAGAATAAATCTTAAATCCTTACCTAATTCTTGAATGTTAAGCTAACTTCGAAAAGTTAGGCTTCTCTGCCCGGAACTCCATGCTAGGAAATTACAAAACAAAACTTAAACTTCTTAATGTTAATCAAATTAAAAAAAAAACAATTTCTGATGTTAATTTCAGAAGTTTAGTCAGCAGAAAAACCTACCCTCAAAATCGACTATAGACTTACCTCACCAAACTAGTAATGACCCATGTTTATTCATAACCTAATTTATTCAGTTAGTAGTAGACAAACTCTAAATCACCACAAAATATTAAATAATCGAGACCTTTGAATCTCAACAATAATCCCAATAATCCACATCATAATGTTCCAAACTTTGACATTTTTAGTTTCTAGAGAAATTACGCCTAGCTTGCCTAACCCCACTGACTCTAAATTCAATGTAATAATTAACTATCACGTGGCATCATTATCTCAATAAAATTGGTAACCTTAACATAGGTCAATAGTACACTCAGATTTTCCCGAACAACTTTTCAATAAACATGACTTAAATTAATCTGACAAAATGAATCCAAAAATAAGAAAGTACTAATCTCAACATAGTCCAATAACGCACTCAAAATTTATACACACAATTCTCGACGCTCAAAGTTTCGGTAAATCTCAAACATAAAAAGGGGTGGGGTAAGGGGAAAGTCATTAACTGGATGACATCTCTAAAGATTTCAAATTATGAGTCTTCGATACAACAATATTGGGATACATATTTCTGTCGTTAACGCACGTTTAGTGCAAAACTCGACTGGGGGCTCAGTTAAATAATTTTACACCCTCTTAGGTCAATACATGAAAGGGGAATCACTCGTAATTAAAGATCGGGTTTCGGGATAAATCACAACTCGGGACTCTATTACGTGGCCAAAATAGGATTATTCGAAATGCTCGACGGGGTCAGAGTTTGAGGTTCACATATGGCGGGGCAACACTTGAATGGGGCTCAGTTCACGAATGGCACACAATATTTATCACAATAGGGGAAACATTTCAAAAAATAATATTTATAACCACTTTACCATATTAAAAAAAATGAAGAAGGCGCAGTTAGAGAGTCTCCGTCTCGACCTCGTGTGGCGCCATTTTTTAGACAGCAGCACAAAATTTGAGAATTACAAAGAAATGGCCTTACCCGTCGAATTCCGGAATGTCGTGGTTGAATTTCCTTGGGAGGAGGAGTCGTTGAGCACGTTTTAAAAAAGTTTTCGGAGAAACTACTCGACTGTTAGCACTAAGCGAACGCGGTAACACTTGAAAATTGTACAAAAGACTCGACATGGCTGTGGTCGGCAGAGAAGAGCGAGCTTTGCTGTGACGGTCAGGGACACTGCCTCGGCGTTCCTTCTCCTTCTTCTCTCCGCCGTTCCTATTGGTGGTAAGGCCGCTGCGGTGATGGGGTGCTGGGTTTACATTCCAGGGCCGTATGAATAAGTGGAGCTCGGTACCCTGTTATTCTCGGTGTCCATCCTTCCTTCTTTCCATTATTGCCAGAATTGATCCCGTGTTGTTATTTCTATGTCCTTACTCTCCAATCAACCCATTTGATCACCTCCTGGACCCCGAAATTACCCTGGCTGATCAGAGCAGGATTTGGTTTGGTACCAATTGGTATCAGCCGACGTGAAGAGGGCATTGCGCATTGAGATTCCCTAGTCATGTCGGGAATTGACGAAGAAATTTCTCATCGTGAAGTTTCCAAAAAGGTTCTACGCCAGGTAGATGAGTCGTTCCAGATTTTTCG
>JAABKJ010014419.1:0-10112 GCA_011634705.1 Andricus grossulariae
ACACGATTGAAACCCGAAAAAGCTTTAAATTTAAATTTATCATCATGAATCATCGTGAAAGTATTAAATCTATTATAGAAGATATTATATAAATTCAAAGAGTAAACCTATATTATTTAATATACTGACTTTTAAATTATAAAATAATGTTTGTATCGATAATCTTATCACAAGCATTCCTCACCGATATGCACTAACGTCCCTAATTATTTCAGACCCTTGAGATAAAAAATATAATTGTCATATAATGAGTATACCGAGAAAAATCTGTTTCGATTTTCATATATGAATTAGTGATGCGAAAAACAGTATGAGTGCGCCGTAGAGGTTTGCTTCTGGTATTGCAAAAGTGATACGGGCCATGCGTTAAACGCAAAAATGACATACCGAAAGAGCATGGAGTCCAAGCAAATTTAGATTTTTCTCAGTGTACAATTACGAAGAAAAGCATTTTAACTTTCACGAGTTTAAAATGACTAATTGAGATAAATGTTCATCTCCCATAAAAGTAAAATTTTATAATAAATACACACATTGTCTGAAACATATATTATGCTAAGTTTTCAAATCGTCATTTACAAAGGAAAAGGATTTTTAACGAGTCAAAAAAAAATCTAGAGAAATCAAGGAAATAATCACAAAAAGTGATGAATGATCCTGTCACTGTTTCTTGAAACTTTTAAGAATAGGATATATGTTGTCGAAAGCTTCGTAAATTTCTTGCCTTACTTTTGCACCTGAAGCATAAAGAAAGATTAAGATATAGTGAGAGATATATTACTTCAAAGTAAATATAAGATAATTCAATATACATACCTGTGAGTACAACTTTCCCAGATACGAAAATAAGTAGTACTATACGAGGTTTCACCATGCGGTATATCAATCCAGGGAATAATTCTGGCTCATAAGAAGAGAATTGACCATGTGTAAGAACCAGTCCTTCTAATCTAATAGGAAACTTAACATCACAGCTGCCGACCATATTTTGTATTTTGAAATCCAGGAACTTTGCCTGTTTAATTAAATCAAAACTTTAATTGGTGATTTTATTTATTTATGAAAATTAGTAGGCGGCCTATTTGGAATCTAAACTTTTAAATTTTTGATACGCTGCCCAAAATATCGTTCCTTTTGATAAAAACGGAACATCATTCTCTTTTTTTTATTAAAAAATTTTCTTCAAAGGTCCCGCTAAGCGGTTTTGGATCAGGAAATCAATTTTATGCAAAACTGGACGGTTTTCGTATCTTTCTTGGCGTGTTTGTGGGATGCGACGTGTTCGTTTGTCGGAGGGGGTATTTTTCGGGCCACGGCCGTAAGAGTAAACATTTACGGAGTGCGCGCATGCGCTTTTTGTCCAAGCGGCGACATTCTACTGGCCCTCTCTTCTGACGCATGCGCGGTACATATAACTGATGTTCGTAAACTGTACAATGCAGTTGTACAGGGAATGCCGACCGGCAACACGCAGCAACACGTGAGTCAGATTGCATTAAAGTCCGCGAGTGTTTCGTCAACCGATAACAATTACCATAGTACGTGTGCGATGGCAAGTGATAATCAAGATGGAGAGTTTATGCAGGGCACTCCACCTCACTTGCAAGAAAAAGCTGAAAATGATTTAACAGGAAATTAAACTATTCTATTTTTGGTTGAAAATTGATATTTGTTGGATGAAAATTTATATTTTTTGGATGAAAATTCAGCTATTTGGTTGAAAATTGATATTTTTATTTAAAATTGAAAACATCGGGCACGGAAGTCAAAGCCGTGGTTTTCTGAGTCGTAACACAATATACTATTAAGCCAATCTGATGAATTTTCAACAAAAATAATGAATCTTCAACTGGAATAGTTAAATTTTATACCAAAGAGATTAATTTTCAACCATAAAGATTAATTTTCTACAAAAAAGAAGAATTTCTATAAGGTATATACATTTTCGAACTAATAGCTTCATTTTAAAATAAGAGATATCAATTTTCCACCAAATAGTTGAATTTTCATCCAAAAAAGATCAATTTTCAACACAAAATAGAATAATTAAATTTTCTGTTCAAAATCTAATACTTAACAAAAAAATAACGGATTTTAGGCAACATAGTTGAATTTTCTACTAGAAGGTTTAAATTTTTAGTTACAAAAATTGATTTTCAACAAAGTAGTTACATTTTAAACCAGAGATGAATTTTCGATTAAAATAATGAATCTTGAACCAAAAAAATAATAATTTTTAACAAAAGAGTTTTACTTTTAACCAGCTAGTTGAATTTTTATCTGAAAGAAGGTTATTTCGCAACGAACAAGGTAACAAAATTTTCTATTATAATTCAGAACAATTTCTTCTGCGAAATAATATTTCTACTCTAAAGACTACTTGAAGTACTTTCTTTTTTTTGTTTCAATTTGTAAGAGGGAAAGTGAACAGGCAAGTGATTATCGAGATGGAGAGTTTATGCAGTGCACACCACCTCACTTGCAAGAAGAAGCTGAAAATGATTGTTTCTCGTATTTTTCCTTGGGGGGAGCTTCGCCCCCCGATCCCCATTGAACCTTTACCCTCGACACACACTCGCATACGAAAACCATTCCGTTTTTGCATAAAATATCGTGTGTCACTCCTCAGTAAACCTTTGACGACCTCGTCTTCTGTTTGCAGTACCCGGCTATGCGCGCGCATGTACGCCTCGTACTGCAAACATGGGCCTCGGACGCCATAGCCGTGGTTTGCTGCGTCGTAACACAATATACTGATCTTAGTTTTCGATTTTTATGAAGGAAAAATTTAAGGCGAAAAAATTCATGCATCCCGAAAAAGTACTTCTCATTTATTGCAGAATAAGCCCTAAATTTTCCAAAAGAAAAAATATATTTTTAAGATATTCTTAGCTTAAAACTTGAAAATTCTTAACTTCATTACAATTTTGTGGTGGAAAGGCAGAAGCGTTTATCTACACGTGTCATGATTTTGAGAAAAATAAGGTTCTGTCTAATTTCGATTCTGTCAAATCCGGGAAATAATGTATAGTTTTGAAATTCAGCGTCTAATTTTGTTTCTTAATGCATTTTTCAAATACGCTGCTAATATTTTTAAAAATTAACAAATCATTGTGAAATTAAATATCTTCCCAGCATATTCACCTATTTACTTGTTAGGTAAGTTATTATGTCAAGAAAATAGATAACACGCTAGACGTGTAAGGGATATATCGAACAAATTATACAATATTACAGTATAAAATCTAATTTTTCTATAAATAAAAATTAGTCAAAGTAGTTGCCAGGCGCCAACAAAAAACAGATTTCGTAGCCTATTAAGACGTTTAAGACATTGGATGAGTTTTAATAGACTCTTAAAGAAATTCCAAAGGAAAAACAATAATCCCCCTCCTCTCACGTCACCTCATTGGAAAAAAGGACGGCGGATGGACACCCGATCGAAAATATAACTGTTTCTGCCCGGGGCTACCAAGCCCTAAAAATGGCAGATTTAATCATAAAATAAAAAAGGTTATTTCAACAATTAGAGGATAAACGTAGAAAACTATTCACCATAAAAAATTGTAAAATTTTAATGCAATAACTTATGATTTACTATATGAGACTGCAATGTGAGACTGTAGAAACTATACACTCAAATTTGAAAGAATCGATAAAGTTCCAAACTCCAGTTCACTTAGAAAAAGATTTCTTTAAAACTTATGTAACCTTTAGAAAGTATGTTTCATATGAAGCACATGTCACGAAATGTGACTTTAAATATTTATATTTGGCTAAATCCGCTTACAACTAGCGTGAGAACGGATGATGATGTCGGCAAATTTGGAAGACTAGGAATACCACCTTGGACCGTTACGCGGTCAAGGGATGCGCGGTTTTTGTCACAGCGGAGTAACATCGGCAATGCGTGCACCAGTGATTAGGTACCTTTCTCGAGGCAGTTCATGTTTACCTACAGAAGAGATCGGATCGACTTAGAATGAGAGAGAGGTAGTGATGATTAAAAGTATAAATTAGATAAACGACGATACAAGGAAAGTTTAGGCAAGTATGTTCCTCTAATCCCACATACCAAAACCATATTATAGCAGCATAATTTATATATTATTGAAACATAGTAATTTTTGTACTTATTGAAAGAGATTTGGTTTATTTTGAAGAAATTACATCTTCGCACAACATGCCTCGAATTTACTCACTATGTACTTCAAATCTCTATTCCAATAACTTATTTAATGATTATTTAATAAGGCTTTTTATTCAAATAACAGATCGTAAAATAGTGTATTGATACTACAAGGACGTCAAATTGTTTTCTTTATCAATTTTAATTAAGGTCATATAATTTAACAAAAGAGAAAAAAAGAAGAATAAAACAAATTAATATAATTTGACCGCATTTTTACTTTTTTTTTCAGCAAATTTTGAATATCAGAAAATTTGATTAAAACAGTCTTAGAATACATGTCTCAGGAAAAAATTAGAATTTAGAGCATTTAAAAATATTAAAAATTATTTACTTCATTTCATTATCCACTGCAGCCTACAATTCTTGACCGATTTTGATGTTTTTTTTAGAAATGCTCAGGATCAAATTCTTCAGAACGACTTTAGGCCGGATTTCCAATTGCCCTCTGTGGAATTTATTATTTAAACAAATAGAACGTCGAAATTGGACATTTTATTAATATTATTAGTTTTCTCCGAAAAAAGGACTTAAGAGAGGTCGTCATACATCAGAATTATTGCAGATACACTTTAGGAACATAAATATTCAGTTAAAGATTTGAGGTAATTGTTATAAGCAATTGATATAAGCAATTATTTTCGTAAGGTGCTCAAACACAACAAAAAACTTTATATTGATTAAAAATTCTTAAATATCTCGTAGGAGTAGTATTTAGAGTAGAAAATAACCATAAGTTACCAATTACCATTATTATAAATATTCTAATAAACAACTTGTACTTTTTTTCGAAGTAATGTTTTTTTTCATCAAACAACTTTCAAATTAATTTAAAATTATAATAAACAGCTGCAGAAAAATATGAATGTAAAATATTTGTATTGTTAATAACAATACTATAAACAAAACAAAGCAGCTATCTCAATGGTTATATTTCATGAAGAAAGTGAGGCACTAACTCGCAGTTGTTATTGTTATTATTAATATTTGGAAAAAACAGTCATCTATGGCAATTTCACGTATGAATAAGCGGTTTTTTCGTAATGTTAATTTTAGTGTATCTTGATAGTGGTACTTCAGTAAGTAACTTTGTCAGTAATGCTTAATTAATATTATTATTAAATAATAACAGAACATTGTTACTTTTATACACAAAATATTTAAGAAAAATTATTTTGCTATGGAAATAAGAGGTTTTTCACCACATATACTTATGTGGAGATATTTTTGTAAAACAAAATATAAATTAAACGAATAGCGTGGTAAAAAGCTTTAAATTATTTAAAGTTCGAATAAATTATAAAAATAGTAACGTACTTGTAATGCAAGAACATTATGAAGCAAAAATATATTATTTTAAATTATTAAATTCAATAACGTCCAAATTTAATATATTCACTCTTCAAGAATTATTGTGCAATAATAGCATTCTCGATTACCAACAATGTAAGACTTAATTCAGAAAAAGATAGAATAATTCTCTTTGATCCAATGAGATTGTTTGAAGGAAGACATTTTTCTTATAGACATAAAATTGTTATAGATGACTGTTTATCCGAAATATTGTTGATAACAATAACAATTGCGAGTTGGTTCCACACTTTCTTGATGAAATATGATCACTGATATAGTAGCTGCAACATGATTCAGCAGAAAAAATCATTTTTTCTCGATGGAAAACTCTAAATTTGTATATTTGTTCATAATATTTTTAGTAAAAATATACATATTTAACATTTATATTTTTCTGCAGATATTTATTATAATTTAGGAACCACTGTAAATACTACTCCTATGATATATTTAGGCATTTTTAATCAAGATAAAGTTTTTTCTTGCGGTTGCTCACCTGAAATTAAAAAATCGGGCCTGAAGTCCTTCTGTAGGATTCAATCCTGAGCATTTCTAAAAAAATACATCAAAATCGGTCAAGAATTGTGGGCTGTAATGGATTATGAACAGTAAATTCCCGATTCCTCCCACTGTGCATTAAGTGGAATAACAGCCAACTTGCTTTTTCAGAAGTCACTTGCCTCTCATTTTGTCTTCATGAAGTTAGGTGTAAAATAAATTAAATACAAGTGAATTCTGAAAATTGAAGTAGGCTCTTATTGAAACCAACTGCTCAATTAAACGATTGACTTTTTTCTCATTCTAAATTTTGGGGAGGCAAAACTATAAAAAAATCTTTTTAATGACTTATAATTTTATGCCGAATGAATTTGTAGCCGAAAATTAATAGAAATCAATTTTCGATCCTCTTACGACCAGAAAATCATTTCTAATCATAAAAGGTGTTTGCGATTATATCGGAAAGAGCTACGAGCAATCTCAAGCTCTGAAGGAATATTCGCTCTTCACCTATTGGCTGGATTTGTAATCGCCGCCTGTAAAATCACTCTAGGTAAAGTCTGTCAGAGCCTCCCCATTACTTTTTTTCGTGATAGGAATGCAGGAAAGTATGCGTATTCTTTAAAGTTGGCTACAAAAAAGAAGAGTATTTACCTACATTTTTATCACGAAAACCTGTACTTTAGAATCGAGATCAGAGCTGCCAACCAACCGCGGGACTGGCGGAGTTTAGCGTAAATTTTATTCACGAGTATTTATAGGTATGCACACTCTGTGGTGCCAGAAACACCCAGAGCATCAGTACGTTTCACAACAGTCTTTGCGAAATCCAGTTGCCTACCTCTCGAAAACTGGATATGAACCGCTGCATGAACAAACCACAGACAACGAGGAGGAAGTGAAATTAAGACCAACTGCGGAAAGCAGGCACCTCCAGAGAGATGATAGTGACTTCAGGACAAGGAGGAACATTAACATCCAGGTTCATCCTAAGCCCCAAGATCTGGCTGAAATGGATGCCTACCTTCGTGAGGATATATCAGAGGAGCCCGACCTCTAGACCAGCAATTGTTCAGTTTAGGGTGCTGCGAGAGCTTTGTCTGATTCAGATCGAAGGCTAAAACCGACGATGGATCAAAAAACCAAAAGAAGCTTGCATCAACTGAACAAGAATATTAGATGGGCAAAACAGAATGCGTCCGGTGTTCAGTGTGTGATTGACTACATAACATCTGGTAGACCGATCTCGGAAGGGTTCGAAAGTTTGCCCAAGAACTGAGGATCTACCATCACACATTGAGCAAGTCAAAGCTGCTGACCCATTGACCCACCCCTCCCTGAAGAGGGAGGGGTGGGTCAACAGTTTTTTGCTGACCCAACGCGCCTCTTCAGCGATCTCCCTGTTTCAACGAAAAAAAAATTCGTCTGCAAAGACGCAGCATTCCACCAGCGTTTTCTGTCAATGGCCTGAACTAACTACCGAAAAGCATCTCACATGGTGAGATGCATAGAGTGAATTATGCCCCTTTGGAAAAATAAATTTACTATCTCATCTGAAAATTATTATGTGACAACTTACCTGACACGAGTGTGACACCATTTCTCGCACTAAGCAATTCTCCTGGGTACCTCTGCGGCGACAAAAATTATCGTGTGAATTTTATATAGATGTCCCTAAGATCTATGCTTCTGGTTCAAGCCAACTTCGGAGAGCATTAAATATCGACGAAGGGTACACAAGAGAGATTGGTATGGACTTTGGATTGGAAAAGTTTGTCAAGATTCATCTGAAGCGAGGACGAATACTAACGTTCCCAGGGACCCAGAGGTTGTGTGTATTAGTGTTACATATTAGATATCTTGACAATGAAGAGACATATATATACCTAGGCGTGCCTTCTAACGATTTGTTCTTTCAATCTGTCGGCGTTAAACAAAGAATCTGCAACTAACATGCTTGCTATCCAGTTCTACTCTACTCCTTTGGGGTAGTTCCATAGACAAAGCACGAGCTTACGGCCCTCGATATCGCCAGGCATAAGATCATGCATATGCAGAAGTGCTTGCATATCGATTCGCCCGTTCCGCGATTATACGTCTCACGCCATCAAGGCACGTGCGGAATTCTAAGTCGCCAATGTCCTTATAACCGTATTATCCTGGGTGCAGCTTTTATCGTCGCAAATGGAACAGATCCTCTCCTAGAAATTGTCAAGAAGCACAAAGAAGTGGGCAAAGGAGCGTTTCTGTACAAAACAGCGAAGTGAGGAGAAAGCAATACCCCTTCTAGATACCTCACTTCTAAAAGCCCAAGTAAAGAAAGCAGAGGTTGATTAATTCCCCCAACAGCTCCTCGACAAGAAAATGCACGGAAACTTTTACAGAAATGTAGGAAATCAGCCCTTGTCGAAGGAGCTAACTTTTGCTTTCCTCAGATCATCGGGACTTAATTCAGGTACAGAGGGTTCTATTTTCACATTTTAAGTCAAGAAGCACCTGGTGACAGGTGCACAACGTGTTATGCACACAGTACCTAGGACACATACTATCCAGGTGCCCTACACATGCGGATACGGCGTATCTCTACAGGCATAATGCGGTCCTAAGAGTGCTGCTTTGTGTTGCTCTTACGGTGTTGGTGGTGAACTTGTCCTGTCGAACGCTCCGAGGGACATAGAGTTAATTGTCTAAAACGAGAAGTGCCAAATTTTCTGGAACTGCAATGTTCGGACAGCAGTCTCTGTTGCACACTCGAGGCCTGAAAACGTTCTCCAAGACTTCGAGAAACGAACTATATTCGTGATCAAATTCTCGGCTTCGTCTAACTACAACATCACTGCCAAGAAGAAGGAAAAGAGAAGAGGTATCAATACCTTAAAAGGGAGCTGCAGGGGCTGGATCCAAAATATACGGTTAATATAATTGACCTCATGATGGGTTCTCTTGAAGGTGCGAAACTATCACGGGATCGCAACCTCAAAACCATACCAGCGTGACAAAAACATGCCGAGGCACTTGCAAGATGGACGCAGAAGGCTGCCATGCTTAGGTCGCTCCGTGACCTCAAAGCACAACAGGGTTCCGCAGGTCTGTCGTTGTGATTTTGTCGTGCCCTGTGGCCACCCATCTGACGGTCGCGAGACGTGGCCATAGGTGTGATTTACCGTGGTTCTACTGGGAGCCAGTGTCATTTTCATAGATGGCAGTTTCTCCCAGTGAGACACTGCGGTGGTGGCCTAATCCGTTTTTAAAATTACATATAGCTCTAAGCTTGTCATTAAGACAACCCCGGGATTTCATCGCGGTAACGTTTCAGCTGTAACTACGTCTCAGGACAATGACATAGTTGCTTACAGTCTGTGATTGACTCAATACAAGGATCCAGGAAGAGTCTCGTTTCATTCACCTTGGCTGTGATATTCTTGTCGGCTGGTGCCAATAATTCGAAAACGCATATGGTTCGTTTCTCGAAGTCGACGAGAACTATGTCAGGCCTAGAGTGTGCAACGTAAACAGTCGAAGAAAAAGCCAAATGTTTTAGCAGCCTCCTCCGTTGCTTCGTACAGAAACGCTACGTTGCCCATTTCTTCTCTCCCTTGCAGAACCCCGCATGCGAGGGAAAAACTATATACTCTGGGAGATCCGTCACCCGAGAACGCGTCCGGTAGCTTGGTCGTGAGACGTGGCCATAAGTGTGATTTAATGCGGTCCTACTGGGAGCCGATGTCATTTTTTAGCTGACAGTTGCTCCCAGTGGGATCCTGCGGTGGTTGTTGACCTTTGGTTTTTAGTTATATATAGTTAAAAATTTGTCATAAGAACCACCGCAGGATTTCGCCGGGAGCAGGCGCTAATCTTAAAAATTGCACCCGCTCCCAGAAAAATCGCGGTAAAATTTCAGCTGTAACCACGTCTCACAACCGTGAAATGGGTGGCCAGTCTGCGACAAATTCCATAAGATGATCCGGCAAAAGTCTCGTGTACCCTGAGGTCATGGAGCGACCCAAGGACGACCGCCTTCTGCATTTTCCCCGCAAGTGTCTCAGCATTTTCTTGACACGCAGGGATGCTT
>JAABKJ010014420.1:0-10112 GCA_011634705.1 Andricus grossulariae
GGTACAGAAATAAATATATGTAATATACACTTGATATAGTAAAGTTGAAAATAATGTAGAAAAGTTCGCATTTTCGACAAAAGCGAGTGCGAAGCACGAGACACGTGATGAGAATGTGTTCGTTAAAGCTGAAGGAGCTTTAACAAAAGATAATTCATTATCACCAAATTATAGTTGTTGATGCTTTGACCTTTAATTTTAAAAGTGGGGAAAATACAATGACCGCGAGAACCAACAGTCGCGCGCCCTAGGCGCGCTCAAACTTGCGAGCGAAGAGAGCCGCGCGCATAGCGCGCGATGAGAATCTGCCCCCGCGGCGGGCAGATTTTTTTATTTGTAGAAGTAAGTTTATTAAAGGAGAAAGCATTTCTTCATGGTACAAGTTCCTAAGGGTTTCAATAATATGTTTAATTTAGAAAACTTTGACAAATTATGCAATAATATATTCCTAAATATATTATCATATTCGAATAATTCAATAAATAAATAATACGAAAAACATATCTTATTATTTGTTGAATTTGTTCCTAAAGTCCATGAAATTGAATAATAATTAAAACAGTATTTTGTATTTATATGCTAAAGATTCAGTGCATATTAATATTTGGAATGAAAGATATTTTCTAGGTGATTTTGAAATGCTTTAAGCTTCTAACATTTCAAGTAAAAAATTTGGTTTGCAACAAAACAGATTAGTTTTTAACCAAATATATAAATTTTCAACCAAAAAGATTTATAAGATTAATTTTTCTAACAAAAAAGAAGAATTTTGACTAAAAACGATTAATTTGCAACCATATAGTTGAATTTTCAAGTAAAGAATATCAATTTTCAACCAAAGAGATGAATTTTCAACTGAAATGGTAAAATATTCAACTAGATCAGTTAAGTTTTCCGTTAAAAAGATTAATTTTCACCACCAAAAAAGAATTTTTAACAAAAACAGTTAAGTTTTTATCCAAAGAGGTGAATTTGCAATTAAAATTATGAATCTTTAACGGAAAAATGAATCCTAACGAAAGAGTTCAACTTTGAGTTAAAAACATTTATTTTTAACCAAGAAAGAAAACGAAATTTCAACAAAGCAGTTAAATCCAGTAATATAAAGCTGTTTTTGCAAATGAAAAAATATATATATTTAATTTCATACAAAAATTTAATTAATATTTAATCACTCTTTTGAAAAAATTTCCTGACTTTGAAAAAAATTGCTGACATTTCGAGTCTCTAAATTTATATCAGTGAGAAATGGGTCACTAAATCAAATCAGTAGGAAATTTCACTGATTCACAATGCAGTCTCACTAATTCAAACAGCTAGAAATGGGTCACTGATTACAATCAGTAAGGATTTTCACTGAAAATCAGTGAAATCTCACTGATTAAAATGTAGAGAGCAGTTTTCCCAGATAAGCCAAAATTCCCTGACAATTCCATGCTTTCCAGTTTCTCCGTTTATTCTATTAAATTAGGAAATCATACTTTCCCACGAGGGCAGGGACAGCCTTTAGTAGCTCTGCAAGAATTTTCTGCTGGTTGAGTGTGGTAATTCCAATCTAAACTACTACCTTTGGCCAAGGGAAAAAAGGAAGGCACACGATTAAACTCTAGTTCTTCAGTGCCGGCTTCTAGAAGGAGTACCTGCTTTTTTGCAATGTTGACAATTATTTTCAATTTTTTAAAATAAAATCTATATTTTATAGCTTACGCACGTTCCAATTTTCCATTTCAGTTAAGCGATTAGCAAGAACACATCCTGCTGATCCGGCTCCAACGATGATGAAATCAAACTCGTTACCTTTTTTATTAAATGTCTTACAATCTGTAGGATATCCAAATAAATTGAAGATAAGAGTAAGGAACATTATTGATTTTGAATCACATATTGTACTTTGTCCATCATTAGTGCAGAATTGAGTAGAAATATCCGGTGGAACCCAATACATCTACAAAATATAATCATATTTAAATAGTCAATAATGTTATTAATTTTTTGTTCATAAAAACAAGTTTTAAATATCAGGAATATGGTAACATAATGATTATCAAATTTTTTCATTTTGACAAGATGAATCAATTAATGTTTTTAGAAGCATTCTATGGCCAAATAAAATTTTGATATGCATAGATTTTTAAATTTTTCTCACTTTTGCAAAAGAAAAACTTTCCTAACTTTAGAAATATGTGTAACGATACTGTAAGTACTAAATTTATTGGTTATGATAAGACAAATCGATTGATGTATTTAACAAGCCTGTGTATCCAAATAAAATTATGATACGAGAACAGATTCGTTAATTGGTTTAGCGTTTATAAGAGAAAAATACTCAGTAATTTTTAAAATACACCAATATTTGTTAGCAAGTGCCATAAGAGCAAGTGTTATACTTTTTCTTAAAAACTTAAAAATTAGGTACTTCCGGTCACTTTCGGCACACAAATAAATGTCACCAGATAGAGCGTAGATTAAAGTATGATTTTCCATAAAAAGCACAAAATCGATACCTCAGACCTTTGTTCACAAAAACGCTAATATCTCCCAAACTACAATTAATTTATATATTCTACCTGTTCTGTCCGGTTTCTTTATGAGCCGAGATAAAAAGTCTTTGGCCAGGCCACGGGTCGCGTCCTCGGGCTGCGTTTAGAGGGTCCCTGTACCGAGGGTTACTGTTGCTTATGGCTACAAACTAACAAGGGTCCAGGGATCACCCCGAAGTGAAAAGCCCCAAGCCAAGGCATAAACAACCGTGCCGGAGGTTGCATGGTACCAACGAGTGGTGTCTTAACAAGTGCCTCTGGGATACCGAACGATCGCCCAGAGTTTATAGTCTTATCATCGTATGCGAGGCGCTGCGCTGTCAGGGTGGATGAACCCTTTGAATCGAACGCGCAGGGCTCCTGACATTGGGTCGGACAATGATGCCGACTAACCTAGAGTTGAGGAAGCCGAGCAAGATGGAGTCAATACGCAACATCTCAAAAGTTTTGAGTAGACGAATCTACTGAGGGAAGACATGCTAGAGTAACCAGTATGACCCCTGAGCGAAAAGGTTACATGGCGTAGCTGCATGCTCTGTATTGCGAGAAACACACCACAGCTCTCGCACTTTTTGCAACAGCTTGTCGGCTTTACACCGACGAGCGGAAGGTTAGTTTCACGCGCGTGGAACTGTTGATGGAAGAGAAACTTTCGCCTCGGAGAGCGCATGAAAGAAGAGTTTCCAACTTATAAAATTCATGTACTTCAGCTGATGGAAACTGTCGGCAACGTAGGTCATCAGAGGTAATGATGCACAGTTACCGGCAGTTTTGATCAGCTGGAATATCTGAATTTCATAGGTTGGCAACCCTTCTTTCAAGCACTTACCGAGGCGAATGTTTCTCTCCCCCCAACCGTTCCACGCGCGTGAAACTAACCTTCCGCTCGTCGGTGAAAAGTCGACCATTGCTGCGAAACCGGACCGAGGACCTCCGGAAAAGGGGTTACATACTCGGAGTGCCTACCTTACCGCAGCCAGAATAAGTCGGCAACAGAGAAAGAGAGGCGGCAATGAGACCAACCGTGGGCAGGCAGTCAGTAGAGAAATATCGATGTTTTAGGAATAGGGAAAACATCAAAATCCAGTTTTCTCTCAAGCGTCCGCATTGAATGCGTCCCGCATTCAATGTGTGATTGGCCACATAACATCTGGCAGGAAATTTACTGCCAAGGTCCAACAATACTGGTACTATCTGACGCCAGGAAAATTCTAAAGCGGAATGAGAGATGGGTCAGAGAAAATGAACATTTCTTCTCGGATCCATCTCGTCTCTTCCAAAACCCTCCAGTTACTGTCGATCATCCGCCCAAACCAGAGTAGGTCGAGACATTTTGGAGAGAAGTTTAAGAAGTCCAACATCCACTTTAAGAAGATCAAAAGAACATAAATAGCTTCAAGGAGCTGTGCAGTGCCCTCATGGCACCTGTGGAGGAATGCCCAATTATCACTACCGAAGACGTGAGAAGACTATTGAGAAGGATGAAGAACTATTCCGCTGTGGGACGCACAGTGCTCCTCTCGAAGAAAGGCAACTTGTCTGATAGTAAGTATTGCAGGATACTAACTTATCTGAACACGCTGTATAAGATCTTCACAGCTATCCTAAATGATAGGATTGTTGGGACCTGTCTAGCGAGATATGTACGAACAACGCGGCTCAAATAAAGGCGTAGCAGGATATCAGGAGAACCTGCCCATCGATAGATGATTCTGCCTACATGCAGCATTATACCTGCGTTGTCTGTCGATGACCTGGATTCTTCCTCTTCTTTGGTTCCCGCTGTAAGGAAAGGGTCACGGCAATTCGTAACATGACCTTTCGAGAGGAGGAAGGTTTTAACATCTTCACTGTTTTTTTTCACTATTTTTAGCGTCACGAGATTTATGGGCGGCCCCTAAACCTGGATATCAATAGCATAAGGTCACTCGTGTATTTTACATGGATGATCTCAAGATCTATGCTAGAAATTCAGAGCATTTAAGTGAGGCTCTAAGGATTGTCGAGGAGTACACTCGGGAAATTGAAATGGAGTTTAGGTTTAAAAAATGCGCCAAGATTCATTTGAAGCGAGGACGACTGGCATTTCTGAGGATCCTGAGCTCGTCGACAGAAGCGCTATGCGACATCTTGGTGCTGGAGACACCTATCATCTATAAAGGATGCTCAACAATGCAGATACAAACGTCTTATCCGACAGATTTGGTCTTCCGAACTGTAAGTGAGGAACAAAGTATCTGCAACAAACATACTTGCCGTCCCGATAATACTTTATTAATTTGAAATGGTTCCGTGGACGAAGGAAGAGCTCAGGTGGTCGCGGAATACTGAATCTTGAATCTCTTCACCACAGGATCATTCTGTGTACAGCACATATAGTCGCAAATGGACGAGACCCTATTCTTAAAATGGTCAGGAAACACGAAGAAGTGAGGGTTTCTGTACAAAACAGTGGAGAAGGCTACTGAAACACTTGACCTTGACTTCAATATTAGAGGTGAGCAAAATGCATGAAACATTATCCATCTTGATTATTCACTCTTGAAGGCCCGAATCAAGAAAGCATAGGAGAAAAACTTCCGCGAACAGCTCCTCGACAAGAGAATGAACGGCATCTTCCACAGAAATGTGAAAAATCAGTCAGTGTCATTTGAGCTAGCGTTTGCTTTCTTCAAATCGCTCGGATTGAAGTCGGGCACTGAGGGTTTCATTTTGGGATGCCAAGATGGTGTTATTTCAACTCTAGCATACTTTTGCCACATTTTGAGTCAAGACATTGTCGCTGATAGCTTCAGAGCGTTTCATGCACACCCTGAGCACCTAGGTATAAAAAGACCTTATAAGGTAGTTGCGACGGTTTTACCGAGAATATTCTGTTAAGTTAATCATCCTGATCATCGGTGCTCTTGAAGGTGTCAGGATTTCACTGGGTTATAGCCTGAAAAGCATCCTTGCGTGTCAATGAAATGCTAAGACACTTTCGGGGAGGATGTAGAAGGCGATCGTCCTTGGGTTTCTCCGTGTCGTTCCGAGCACGAGACTTTTGCCGGATCGTCATATTAAGTCCATCGCAGACTGTAGCCGCCTATCTCACGGTCGTGAGACGTGCTCACAGCTGAAATCTCGCAGCTGTCCTTATGACAACATATTAATTATATATTACTAATATATAATATAAAATACTAACCTTTCCTTGTGGAATGACACATTGTATCAAATTTATTCGTCGTAATAAAATGAGTCTATCGAACTAGGCATGTAAAAACATTCTATGAACTATAAATAATAATTCATAAACAGTAAATAATAATGATTATTAATGAATAATAATGAAGAATAATCAATAATAATAAATAATAACCCTCAAAAGGCACACTTCAACCCAGCATATGTAAACGGCACACTAGTGCGAATTGGTTTTTTTGCAATGGTAATATTAAATATTTAACATATTTAGCATATAATAAACATCTAGCATATATTACGCATATTTAACATATATATTTAATATAGTGGGGATACGCCGCTGTAGCTGTGTCTGCGTAAATTCCAGCAAAATGAACATTTTTCCGGTGCGAATTCGCACTCAATTTCTTTCTACACTATTCACTCGATTTGGACATTTCTTTTATGATGAAAGCTTTTCAAATTTTGAAAAGATATGTGTGTTTGGCAATCATTTCAACAATTTTAATAAACAAAACTCATTGTTTAAATATTTTTGAAGGAATATGCTCAATTTTTTACGGAATCCACTAAGAATATCTTTTCGATGACACTTGCTATGAAACTTTGCAAATTTACAAGAATTATTAATTGTTTAAACAATTTTTATGAACAAATTCAGAATTTGGCTATATTTTAAAGAATACGCTCTGTTTTTTCACGGAATCAACGAAGAATCTCTTTTCGTTGACTTTTTACTATAATAATTTACAAATTCACAATAATTATTAATTATTTAAACAATTTTTATAAAGAAACTCAGAGTTTGTGTATTTTTCAACAAATATGCTCAATTTTTGTTTACAAAGTCGAGTAGGAATGTCTTTCAGCTGACTTCTTGCTATGATACTCTTGTGTTTATAAAAAATGTTTAACTAATTAATAAATGGTTTCAGTAAGGAAAGCATCATAGTAGAGACTTATGGGTCAGATATTATTCGTTGATTCCGAAAACAAAAATGTAACATATTCGTTCAAAAACAGCCAAACACTGCATTTGTTCAAGAACATTGTCTAACTAATTGATAATTATTGTGATTTTTCAAGTTCCCATAGTAAAAAATCGTCGGAAAAACAATTTTTTAGTTGATTCAATAGAAAAATGTAGAACTTGTTTAGGAAAATTGTTTGAATAATCAATAAATTTTGGCGAATTCGCAAATTTTCATAGCAAAAACTATGAATTAATTTGTTTATGGAAATTGTTTAAATAAATAGTAATTCTTGTAAATTTGTATAGTATCATAGTAAAGAGTCATCGAAAAGATATTTTTCCTTGTTTCCGTAAAGAATTGAGCCTATTCGTTGAAGAGAATCCAAACTGTGAATTTGTTTATAAAAATTGTTTAAACGATTGCCGAAAATCCGGATATGAATGAGCTATTCTCATCAACTGAAAATTATTTTTATATAACTTTCGAAAAGGTATAGCACCTTGTTTGATCAAATTAAAAATCTTTTAAAAAATGGTAATTTTAAAAAGTTAAAAAAATGTCAATTTGGTTGTTACACAAAAATAGTTCAAACTATACTACAGTCTGTAATACTTAACGGATATGGAAGTTTTGTTTGAGATTTTATCTACATTAAATTTCTAAAAAACTTGTCTGAACCTAAATTAAAATTTATTTTAGTGTCCATTAATACATGTACATAATGAAATACAGGGGAAAAATTAGCCATTTCAACAATATAAGTTTTTATTTTTGTACAAATTACTCAAATAAACTCTTTGTTCATTATAATTCTTGAAGATATATTTAAGCCATATAAAAATTATATTCGAAATTTAACTTTATTATTATGAAAAATATATTTAAACAAATATTCGAGTGTATCAGTTTGTTGTAAACCAAAATTATTTTGTACTTAAAGCCCATGGGCAGACCAGTTGACATAAAAAATAGGTTAATATTTGTATGAGAGAATTTTATGAAAAGATGATTTTTCAATACTCCAATCAACAATTATTTAAACAATTTGCTTCAATCTGTAAGCTACGAAAAAAGTGAGTAAGCCATTCGAGTCTACGGAATAATTACATAAAGTCCATGTGTTATTTTCTCAGATTGATTTCGTTGAGATCAGAAAATACTGATTATCGCGACATAGTGTAAGAGATTCGAAACAACGGCTGCCCTCGAGTTTCGAACTATGGTCAGAAAACCCTCAATTTGCCGGCCGTCACTTTAGGTCTGGGAGTTGCGTTTCGATCTCTCTTCCCCCTCCCATGTGACGAACTCCGGACAAGAGCGGAGGCGTATTTTCTCCATAGGTACGAAATAGGTATTTACCTACTGAAAATGATGATAATTGCCACTGTCCAGATCACTTCGCTCAAATTTTTTCAATTCTCGGGCTGCATAACAATTTATATATAACTTTGGCTACCTTCTTACTTCTTGATGAGAAAATTAATTTCCTATGCTACTGCATTTGCTCACTTAGCTTCAGAATGTAAAAAATTACGTTTGCCGTTTGAGACAAAAATAATTTATGTAGACTTCGAAATTGGTATCCATTCGGCTATACGTTCAGTGTTTAATAATTCCATTATTATAAATCATTGTAGATTTCATTTAGGTCAAAGTTGGTGGAGAAAAATAAAAGAGCTCGGATAAGTAATGAATACAAAGACGAAAAATCAGAAGTAGGTTCTTTTTTGAAAAACTGTTTTGTTCTTGCTTTTTTAAATTCGTCTGATGTAGTAAAATGTTTTAATGGAGACCACAAGGCTATCCAACCATTAGACAGTAGAGTTTTAAAGTTTTGTGATTATGTTTTTGAAATTTATATTCAGAGTAGTTCAAATTTTCCATCTGAAATCTGGGCTAAATTTTTTCCAACAATAACGCGTACAACAAACGGTTGTGAGGTTTATCATTCAAAATTGTACGCTATGTTTATAAATTCTAATCCAAATTTTTATATTTTGGTCCAAGCTTTCCTATAACTCGAATCGGGAACCTACATAAAAATGAGAAGCACTGGAAAAAGGAGAAAAGAAATTATAGAAAAAGAAGAATCTCTTATTGATGAAATGCCAGTCCTAAGCCTGGAAAAAGTGTTAAGGGAAACTTTTGAGAAAGTAAGAGGACCAAGAGAATGAGGCAAGCGTTAAGTGGAGAGGGAAAGAAGGCTCGAAGGGGAAACGTCCCTGGCGCTCACCGTAGCCCAAACTCAAGGAATGCCCCTCGTCGATTCTGACCATAGTCCGCAACTCGAGTGCACCGGAAAAAAATAACATTTTTTTCATCTTTCCTATGAAAAGGAGCAAGTGATTTTAATTGTCAAAATAATTGTAAATTGTCTTCACAACAAATATCTCTCTTAACATTCATTAACTGCATCATTCATTCCAAAAAATGATAACTTTTCGGGATTTACGGGGGAGAACATTGTTTAAACAAATGAAAACTATTTAAATAATTGCCAAATATCATGAACAAATAAATATCATCCTTAACATTTATTTGCCCCAAAGTGATAGTACGCCATGTCTCTCAACTGTCAAACTGAGAAAATGAGGTTCAAAGTTTAACCATAATATACTCTAAAAAAACCTTGTCAAATGTCGAAATAAATTTATCGGTCAAAAATTATGTATGATCAAGAATATATTAGCACAATTTTTAATACTATTATGAATATATTATAGCTGATGTGGAAAATTGGTTTTTGACATGGCGTGATATGAGATTCAAAAAATTCATTTGTTCTCGGAATTATAGTACGCAATGCCCACAAAATATTTATAAATGAACTATTTATAATGAAATTTTAAGTAAAAAGTTTAACAGAATGATAGTTTACAATATTCTATTGTATTACATACCTCGAATTAAATGAGTTTTTTGCAAATTATTGACTTTTGAGTAATATTCCGATGGTTACTTTTAAGGTTGCATAAATTTTTGAAAATTGTTATTTCTCAAATTGAACTTAGGTTATCCATATAAAATATGCACTACGAAGTTGGCATGTTTTCACCTATAGCAATGCAAAAATGGACATGGCATTATATAATTCTAACTTTTAATTAACGTCACTACTTTAATTAATACAATCAACTTTCTTTTATTCTACTGGCCTTCAAACGTATCCGTTCCGCTATTGTAAGATTGCAGGGGCCCCCACCTCTACCGCGAGTGAGCAGATTCTTTTTATCAAGCGACTTTCATTGACTGTCCCGTTTTTGTATCGATGGGTCGCCTGCATGCAACTTTTTCAACTGAAAAGCGCGGGAGATTTGAAATCAGTAATACTCGTAATTAGGTATTTTCACTTCAACCATCAGCTAACTTCACTTCATTGAGTGCTGAGGGGAAAACAATGGACCAAATGCAT